>BQMZ01000171.1:0-260185 GCA_036984285.1 Chlamydomonas sp. KOR1 | reverse complement strand
GTGCTGACGCCCCTCTTCGTTCCTTCCTCTCTGTTCCTTCCTCCCATCCGCAGGCAGGGCGGCGTGCTGCCCGCCTTCCAGCTGCACATGGCCGCCCCCCGCGTCCCCGGCTCCTACCTGGCGCACAGGCTCATAGCGCTGGGGGAGGGGCAAGGGCAACAGACACAGGCAGCGGGGCCAGGGGGCCAAGGGGCAGCTGGCGAAAGCGGCAGCGGGGGCGCGGGGCGGGTGGTGGCGGAGTGGCCGCCGCGGGACGTGGGGCCGCCACAGTACGCCTTCCAACAGGTGGGTAAGGTGTGGGGTAACGGAGGGTACGGCGTTGAAGGCTCGGCACGCGCACCGCTCGCCGTGTTCCTTCCAGCTTCTCCTGGCCCCAGGGAGCCCGAGCGTGCGCCGCTCGGACGCCAGGAAGTATGTATAAACAATAAAGAAGTGGCTTTGCTCCTTGTATGTTGATCCAAAAGGTGCCCCACTTCGGCATGAACGTTTCCTCGCCCGGCTGCCCGCATTCCCTGCCAATACCAGCGCCGCATACGCGCCTCCCAGTTCCACACACCCCTTTCCATCCGTCTGCCCGGAGCTCCTTGTCATCATAGTTAGCACGCGTGCTTTGGTGCTTCCAGCTGCTCGCGGCCCCCACGACACACCCATGCCGCCCTGCACAGCTCCAGCTCCAGCTCTTCGCCCACACCCACCCACCTCCCTGTGGTGTGTGCCCCCAGGTTGTCGCCGGCCCCCGCGGCCAGCACGAGGTCCGCTTCGGCGCCTCCACGCACCTTGCCACAACGCACCAGCTGTTCGCCTCACTACCGGGGCCTGGGGAGTACGAGATGGAGGTGGGGCACTGGGGTGGGTGCGTGTGGGTGTGGAAGCGGGAACAAGAAAGCAGTAACGCGAAAGGGGGTATGTGTGTGTAGGAGGGTAGGAACACTGACCACCACGCACCAGCTGTTTGCCTCGCTGCCGGGGCCCGGGGAGTATGAAATGGAGGTGGGTGTGCTGTGTGTGCAGGAGGTTATCTCTCGGACGTCCCAGCCATGACGCGCTTACTTTTGACGCTTTACTGGTGGGCCCGCAGCATGGATTGCATTCCGGTGATGTAGCATGACCCGTCGTCACTCGCTCTCGACACCCGTTCCATTTCCCGTCGCAGGTTTCCTTCGTGACGGAGCTCCCTGGCGGCGGGCTGGGTCTCAACATCGAGGGCCTGGCCAGCCCCCTGCGGCTGGGGGTGGTGCAGGAGGAACTGCTGCTGAGGGTCAAGGTGGGTTGGCTGCCGGTAGGGGGGGTGAGGGGTAAAGAGCAGGGAAGGGAAACGGCGGTCAGCACGACGGGGTACGGTAGTGCACAGCGTGTTCAGGCTGGGGGTGGTGCAGGAGGAGCTGCTGCTGAGGGGTAAGGTGGGTTAGCCGCTGTGGTGGTCAGAGGAGGGGCAAGTAGGACGCGGCAGCATACAGCGAGCCCAGGGCGCATACGCCATCAGGTGCGCTTAAACACATAACAAGACCTGCCACCTGCTTCCTTCTGTGTCTGCATGCAGCAGCAGCCCCAAGCGAGCCCCACTTGCTCCCCTCGGGCCCCTTCGTCACCTCCCCTGCCCCCAGGTCGTGCTTTTCCCGCACCCAGCTGCATGACGCAGCCGAGGACCACCCCAGCCCGGACCTTACCCACACCCGGACCACTACACCCCCTCCCCATGCCCGCACCCCAGGTCGTGCTTCCCCCCATCCAGCCCCACGACGCGGCCGAGGACGGCATCCTGCACGACCCCGCCGTACTGCGCACCCCCCTGCCGTACGCCCACCCCGCCTGGTTCCGGGGCGGCTGCCAGCTGGTGTCCCCCCCGCCGCACCATCCGCTGGAGGCCGACAGGGCCGAGCCCTTCAACCTGGTGCTGGGGCCGGGGCTGGGGGCCAGCAGGGTGGCGCTGGCAGGGGACGGGACCGGACAGGTGGGCCAAGGGTGGGTGGAGGGGAAGGGGGAGGGGGAGTTGGAAGAGAGTTGGGGCGCCGGGGCTGGGGGCCAGCAGGGTGGCTCTGGCCGGGGACGGAACCGGGCAGGTGAGGGGGTCGGGGTGGAGGGGAAGTGGGGAGGACGGGATGGGGAGGGAGGAGTTGGGGGAGGGGGTGAAAGGGGCTGAGCGCGAGCAGCGTGGCGCTGGCGGGGGACGGAACCGGGCAGGTGAGCCAAGGGCGGGGGTTGTTAGGGTTTTTGGAAAGCAGGTGGACAGCAGGTTCAACCTGGTGCTGGTGCTGGGGCCGGGGCTGGGGGCAACCAGGGTGGCGCTGGCGGGGGACGGAACGGGGCAGGTGGGGGATGGTACCGTAATAGAGGTGCAGCCAGAGCTGCTGACAGTATACGTGCAATCCTGCAGGTTGTGCAGTGATTTATAAGGCATATACCAAGTCACCTGTCGCCCGCACGCAGCACTCCCTGCCCCGCAGCTCGTGCTGATCAGTGCACAGCTGTTGACTACGCACGCACATGCATCCCAACGGGCGTCCGACAGTACGACGGCTGTATCACGCTCTGCCCTGCTCTTCCAACCCACCCCCTACCCCCCTACCAGCTCATCGAGTTGCCAGCCGTGTCGGACATGGGCGACGGCGCGGTCGGCGAGGAAGGCGCCGACGCAGCCGCCAGCAGCAACGGTAACGGCGGCGGCGGCAGCTGTGGCGGCGGCGGCGGCGGGTCCAAGGTGTCTGTGTTCTCCACCAGCCTGCAGGTGCCACGTGCCGACACCGCCACGCTCAGCGCCTTCGTGCACAACGCCGCGCTGGGCACGTGCGGATGGGTGCCGCTGGTCACCATCAAGGTAGGGGTTGGCGCCAAGACGCTAAGGGGGGGGAGGGGAGCGAAGGGCGTGGGGCTCGGATTGCTCGAGCCGCCGGCGGGTTGGTCCAGACCTCATGCGCTGCGCCCGGTACCTCTGGGGTATTGCATCCAGACGCGGGTAAGCTGTCCGCCTGCACGTGGTGACCCCAATTCCACCCACAGCCCTCCACCTCGCCACCCCCCAATCAACAAAGGAAGCCGCACCATCATCTGAACCATCTGTCTTCCGTGGCCATTGGCTTCAGTAGACCACATAACAACACTTCCGGCCGCGCCCCCAGCCCCCTGGTGCTGCCCCAGTCCCAGTATATGGTGTTCACTCCCCTGCTGCCCACCCGCACCCCCTCCCATCCCACCTTGCCCCCCAGGTCCTACCCCAGTCCCAGCACATGGTGTTCACGCCTGTGCCTGTGGAGGTGCCCGAGGTGGACAGCGAGGACAACGCGGCGCAACGGACCAAGGAGCTGTTCAGGGCGCTGGACAAGGTGCGGGTGCAAAAAAGAGGGGGAGAGGAGGCGATTGCGGGACAGACGAAGGCTGCTGTGGATTGCCGGGGGCGAAGATGAAGCCTTCGTCTGTCCCGCAAATCGTCTGTGGATTGCCGGGGGCGAAGATGAAGCGTACGTACGCGAAGGAACCCAGACGAACCCGATACCAGGCCGCAAGAGTAGTCGATGGGGCTCCGCTGCTGCATTTCGCGCTTCTCCAGCTTGTAGGGCTGCACGAATGGTGATCGCTAACACTGTGCAAAGAAAATGGAGGAGGGGGTGCGGAGGGGACGCGCGGAGAGGGGCGCAACGGCCGGGCGACAGTGCTCCTGCGGGAGAGGGGGTCAGGACCGGAATCAAGCTGGGGACAGTGGCGTCCGCACGTCAGCACGTCGGCAACATTACGGCATTCTGCTACGGCCGCATGCTGGGCCCTCGCGCTCGTGCATGTGACGCTGTGTGCACCCATAACACACGCCTCCTCCTCTCGCCCCAACCCGCCCGCTTGTGCCTGCAGAACATCGACGGCGTGGTGTCCCGGCGCGAGATCCTGGCGGCCTTCCGTCGCAACCGCCAGCACGCGGACATCCTCAAGTGCCCGCCGCGCATCCGGCAGGACGACGGCACATTTGACATATTCGTGGACAGGTTCCTGCAGGTGGGAAAAGGCACAAGGGGTGGTACGCGTAAACATGAGGAACCCGTGTAAGGCACGGAAACGCTGGTGCCTGCACGAGGAGAGGAAAAGGGTCGACAAACAGAAGCAAGAATGACTGTTTCTTACCCACAGCGGGTTGTGGTGGATAGGTAGGGGCCGGGAGCTCACGGCCCTGCAGATGCACGCCTGCTGGTAAGTGCGGCGTGTACGTGGCCAGGTTCGTGCAGGTGGGGTTGAGGCTGATTAGGGAGCAATGAGGGAGCGCATGGGGTATTGGTTCGGACGTGGGACTGTGCGTGTGTTGGTTGCGAGGTCAGCTGCCTCAAGGGAACGGGACACCAGGGCCCCGGCCCCCTCCAGGGCTGAACTGCAGAGGCGGAAGGCCATTCAGCCCTTCAGGACCATCTTGGTGTGCGTTTGCCCTGCCCTGTTCGTCCATTCTAACCCAATCCAACCCCTCCCCATCGTCTAAGATCCCCCAGATTGACACCTGCAAGCTGGGCAACATACCGGCCTGTTGTATTACCGTATCCTGCAAATCTGAATGCATCCTCCTACATCTTCTTGCTCCTCCAGATTGACACGTGCAAGCTGGGCACCTTCACCTTCAACGTACCGGCGTGTTGTATAACTGTATCCTGGAAATCTGGATGTATCCCTAACACCCGCCTATCTCATTCTTGCTCCTCCAGATTGACACGGGCAAGCTGGGCACCTTCACCTTCAATGTACCGGCGTGTTAAGCTAAACTACAAACCTGAATGCATCCTTAACATCCGCCTGCAACATTCTTGCTCCCCCAGATCGACACCAACAAGCTGGGCACCTTCACCTTCAACGAGCTGGCCGCCTACATGGGTGTGCTGCCCACCGGCATGTACGAGTACGACAGCGAGGACGAGGACGAGGAGGGGGAGAGCGGGGATGAGGGGGAGAGCGGGGAGGGAGAGTCCGGCAGCGGGGAGGAGGGGGCGGAGGGGGAGGGCGAGGGTGAGGCAGGGGAGGGGCCGGGGGGGTTAGGGGAAGGAGAGGAGGCGGCAGGGGAGGGGCAAGTTGAGGGGGAAGCCCGGGCGGAGGAGGGGGAGGGGAATGGGTGAGGGCTGGAGGGACTGGGGTTGTAGGGATGCGTGGTGTGTTGGTGAGGGCGTGGGCAAAAGTGGGCTGGGGCAGGGGGGTTGGTGGTGTGTTGCGTGGGAGGTCTGCGATTGGCCTATGACTGATGGGGGGCGGACTGACTGTACTTGCACATGGCAAGAGTAGGTGGAGTGGTGTACTCGTATGCCATTTCTTTCGTGAGAAGGTTACAGGGGCTTGGAATTCGGTGCTTGGCACTCATGCCCACGCGACGGACGAGGTTGCATGGACCAGGTTGCCGGATGTGCCTTGCGGTTCGGGCGGGGAGCGCTGCTGGGAGCATACTGCGGTGCATACCGTAACAGCTGTGCCAGGGCCGGAAGCGGAGGATGAGGAGTCGCGGGGCCCGGGCAAGAGGCGGCACGTGCCAAACACATGCGTTCCGTACTACTGCCGTGGCTAATGGCGCGTGACTGTCCTGCCGCTTGCGGACCGCGGCACGGCACTGTGATCCAGTGTGATCCTACGGCCCTGAGGGCCGCGTGTTGACTGCATCGGGCGGCAAGCGGACGGATATCTGCACGCATGGTCTTGTTCGTGAAATGCGAGGCGCACCTGGATTCCACCGTGTCATCGCACCATAAGTGACGCACAGTCAACACCTTGGGTGCCAGCACCTTGATTACCACTGCAACAACAATTGCTTGCCTGCAGACCGGCACGGCTCCCTCAAAGGAGAGTTGCACACCTGGCCCATGCAGGGCATGTTGCGCCAAAATCAAACCTGCGACCACCTGAAACGCACCCGGGTGCATCAATACGTATACTAGTGCCTTAAAGGCACCGCAGGGACGACTCCAAGCCTCAATCGGCTCCACCCGGAACACTCTCCCCTGGCCTGAGCTCCCTGGCCTTGGCCTTACACGTATCCGCCAAGCGGGCCAGACCCTCGGATGAGGATTACGGTCCCCGGACGCTGCCCGAGGTGCTGGTGCCCCTCAGCTCGGAGGACGAGGTGCCCTTTGCGCGCCAGGCCATCGAGTACATCTACACTGGCAGCCTCAGCGCACACCTGGGCTTTGAGGCGCTTTTGAGGGTGCGGCAGCAGGCGTGCTACCTGGGCATTGAGCACTGCCCGCAGGCCTGCGACCAGGCCATGCTGGCGTGGTTGCAGGCGGGGGAGGGAGACAAAGGGCAGTAGCAGCAGCAGGACGGGGCAGGGCCAAGCTTAGGCACTGATGTAACGCCACGGGTGCTGCATGCCTACGCCTGCCACGCCCTGTTTCCGGAGCCGGGCACTTCCCTTGACGCCGCCAGCTTTGACGCCGTGCGCTCTGCCCTGGCCGAGCAGCTGGTGTCGCACTTTGGGGACGCGGCTGCACCGCCTCACGGACACGTACCTGCACCATGTGCTGCCAGTCTTCGAGCCTTTTAATATCAGCCGGGCAGAGCTGGGGTTCGTGTTGAGGTACGCATGGGGAGCTGATAGAGACAAGGCGCAGGTCCTTGCCATAGACAGCAAGAGGCAGGTCTCCGCCTGGTTCTGCTCCCCCGCGCGGCGGCAGGTGGTGCCGGAGGAGGGGCGCACCGTGGAGTGGAGCGTCAGCAGGGTGAACCTGGAGCAGGGGCTAAGGGAGATGCTGGACAGCAAGGAAACGGTGTTGGTGGGCGTGGCGTCGTGCACGCCGCCACCGGCTGTAGAGGACGACTGCCCCGACATGCTGGTGCTGTCGTGCGGCATGCTCTGGGGCATCTCTCTTGCGCTCAATCCGGCAGCAATTTTGCCGCCAGAAGCTTCAGCGGATTCTGCTGCTGCCGGCCTGTACCTCGACTGCTACGTGCCTCGGCAGCTGGGCGAACTGGACGGGCTGGCTGACAGCAATGTGCACATGACCGTGCACCGCTATGATCGGTAGCTTCGACGTATCAGCCCGTGCATCCCAAGCGGCAGCTGGCGCCTTGGTGTTCTGCTTGGCCGCTCGCTTGGTCGTCCCGCACTTGTCTGCACGCTCCGGCCGTCCGATAAACACTCATCACTTCCAGGCATAGCGGTGGTCCTTGAGCACGTTTCCGTTTGCACATGCCCACGGTGGCCCTGCGGTGGTCTCTCTGATGCTAATCCTTGTACCCAATCGCATACGGGTGCCGTACGTGTACCGGCATACAGCCGTTAGGCAGCTGTTGGTAGCCTTGCCGATGCTTGGGTGCTTTGTTGTACGCTGCACGGCGGCACAGCAGGACTGGCGTGAGTTGAGCTTCACCCACCTTTCCCTCCCTTCATGCAAGCCAGCCAAGCGCTCTAGCTAGCCGTCGCCACGGCCCCTGGCATCCTGCGCCTCTCACGACCACCATTCCTTCTGAACTCCTCGCCCTCCTTTCCCTTTCACCCTCCATCCACAGGCCGAGCGCGACAGCCGCCGCGGCCGCGCCTACGGCTCCATGCTGCGGTCGCTGACGTGCGGCGTGGGGCAGGGCACGCACCTGTTCCGCTGCGCCGTGGACTTCTCGCTGCGGGCCAAGAGTTTCTCGCTGTCGCACCTGGTGGGCCGCACCGCGCACATCGAGTTCAGAGGCTGACGGGCGGTGTAGGGTGGCGGTGTAGGGTGGCGGTGTAGGGTGGCGGTGGCGGTGTAGGGTGGCGGTGTGGGGTGGCGGTGTGCGAGGTGACGCAGTGGGAAGCGGTCGTTGAGGTGCAGGGATGGCGCGAGCACGGGCGTGGGTGGTGTGGGGTGGCGGTGTGCGGATACCGTAGTAATGGCTGGGGTACGAGGGCCAGCTGATGTTGGCGCCGGCGCTGTGTGGATGCATGGATGTGGCGATGGCAGGCAGATGCAAGTGCTGGTCACGTGTGGCGGGGAGCTCCGTGGGGAATGTGGGCAGCAGGGTCATGGGCAGGCGGCAAGGGGTTGCTCGCTCGTTGGGCAGGGGGTCTGCGGGACTCGAGGGTGTGAGGAGCGCATAGGCGGACTGCAGGGAGGATGGGGATGCCTCCGGGGCGCGTCTTGGGTGCAACACACCCTGCCTCTTTAACCCACGCGGAGGTGCATCGCCTCCTGCGTAAGTACTTTATCCTTGTTGGGGTTGGGCGGACTGCAGGGAGGTTTGCCGTGGGGTTGCAATGCTGTGCAGGCGGTGAGCGTTGTGAGCGTGGTGCAGGGATGTGCAAAGCATGGGACAGGGTATGGTTGGGTGACGGGTAGTGTGAGGTCATGGCTGGTGTTGGGGGGGCGGCAACTGCTGCTTTGCGGTACTTGGTGGGCAGAAGCTGGCGGTCGTGCCGTACAGATGGTGGAGTGGGGTAACATGGTGTCGGTCCGGCGGAGTACTGTAGGCGCAAAGCTTTTGGCTACAGGCAGGAAGGCCGACAGGACAAACTGCACAATAGTGCGGAGGGGACGCACATAGCATAGGTATGGTGTGATGCATCGGGTTTGTGGCTGCCTGGTGCAAGCCGCAGCCATGCTACCGACGGCGGCGCGCGGTTGTGGATTTAGGCTCGTTGCGTGCCACCAGGCACGTGTCGTTCCGCCCCGTGCAGGCTGCCACCACACTCGGGCGGCGGCACGGTTTTGCGACCCGGTCGTTCTGCAGGCCACGTGTCGGGCCACGCGACGTGTCGGTAGCTCGTTTCATGCCAGGCCACGTGTCGTTGCGTGCCAAACCACGTTTTACTACATGGCAGGCCACGTATCGACTGCTGCGGGTCCAGTTCCGATGGGAAATAGCATGTCCGCGATGTCATGGACACGAGTGGAGACGGAGGCGGCAGGGGTTGGTTTGGTAGGAGCCGCAATAGGTTAACCCGAGTTGCCAGGAACGCTCCTTTCTGGAGCAGGAGGTGGGTGGACTGTGTGTCCTACTACACTCTCCCCCCTCTAAAGGGCACGTCCCGGGCCCGTTTGACCCTACCCATGCATCGCTGTGGGGTGCACAACTTCCCACGTCACCGTCAAGCCAGGGCGACCTCTGATACCAATTTAGTAGGAGCCGCAATAGGTTAACCCGAGTTGCCAGGAACGCTCCTTTCTGGAGTAGGAGGTGGGTGGACTGTGTGTCCTACTACAGTTGGGGTGTGGACAAGGAGGGGCATGCAGCTGGCCGTGCGGTATACCGTGTAGTATGCAATGCGTGCGCATCAGCCGATTGTGACCTGGGCAACACCCTTGACCCTGGAAAGCGTCCAAGAATGCTGCTCTCTGCGAATGGAACTTAGTAGGACAGAAGGTGTTGTATGCTGTCGGCGGGACGGGTGCCGTCTGGCGGTTGTGTGGAGTGGCGAAACGACTATTGAGGGCGCGAAGCGATTACGGTAAGGTAGAGCCCTGCAACAGCAAGGCCTTGAGGGATACGCAATCCTTGACGTACCTCGGCGTGCGCAAAGGCTGTACAGTGCATCACCTGCAACAGCCTGGTGCTGCCTGGTGTCATGCAACACACTTGCGGATTACGGAAGCTCCCCTGCCTCAACTTCATTTGCGTCAACGCCGCAAATTAAGCGCGTATCGTAGTAATATGCAATAAAAAGCTACACTGATCAGTGGCATGGGTTGCTCTTGAGCCCTCCGCGCTCCCGGCTCACAGTCTTCGCAGTCCAACGCCTCGTCCAACGTCCCGCCAATGGCGTTTTCAGAAATGTCTTCATCAAATGGAAAGACTAGCACTTTATGCGCATGGAATGAACCTACATGGTCATTACGACATTTGCATGTTTGGTTCCGGTACCTTGACAACAACGCGAGATGAGCGACAGCGCTCGCGCGCGTTTGTCGGGCCAATTGCAGTCCGGAATGCCCGCCGACGTCCGCATTCGCTTTTACCTGGAGCGCACGCCGGAAGAGCAGCAGCGGCAGCAGCAGCGACGACGGCAAGGGCAGCAGGAGCAGGAGCAGGGGCAGGGACAGCGTGGGGCTAAGGGCACGGAGGGGACTCCACAGCTGTCGCACCTGCAGCCCTGCACTTTGTGGGCGAGCCCCTCCTTGCCCACACGGACATCCTGACGCTCGGCTCTACGTACCTGGCCGTAAAACTGCAACACAAATGTTGGCAGGACCCAGCATGCTGCACAGCTGGGGCGGACCAGGAGGCTCGAGCGGGCGCTGCCGGAGCAGCGTCCAGCGGTGAACGCGCGGGCAGTGGCCGGGGCATTGCCACGCTGCCCGAGGTGCTTGTGCCCCTCAGCTCGGAGGCCGAGGAGCCCTTTGCGCGACAGGCCATCGAGTACATCTACACGGGCAGCCTCAGCGCAGACCTGGACTTCGAGGCACTGCTGAGGCTGCGGCAGCAGGCGTGCTACCTGGGTGTGGAACAGTGCACGCACGCTTGCGACAGCGCAATGGTGGGGTGGCTTGCGACCACGGACGAGGAAGAAGCCCAGCAACAGCAGCCACAGCAGCAGCAGCAGCAGCAGCAAGATGGCACGGAGGTGCCCAAGACGTCCGCTGTGCCGCGTGTGCTGCGGGAGGAACAGCAGCCACAGGATCTGGGTGGGGCCAGCAACAGCACAGGTGGAACAATGGCAGGGCACCAGCAGCAGCAGGACGCAGCGGACATTCCTGCCTCTGCCCCGCGTGTGCTGCATGCCTACGCCTGCCACGCTCTGTTTCCGCAGCCGGGCACCTCGCCTGACGCTGCCAGCTTCCAGGCCGTGCGCTCCGCCCTGGCGCAGCACCTGGTGTCGCACTTTGGGGACGCCGTGGCAGCCCTCTCCCGGCCGGACCTGTACCGGCAGCTGCTGCAGCTGCCCGCGCTGGCGGTGAGGGAGCTGCTGGCAGCTGACGACTTCGGCACGGACAGCGAGGACAGCGTGTTCCTGCTGCTGGCGTGCTGGCTGGAGGGGCAGGAGGGAGGGGAGCAGGGCGTGTCAGCAGCGACACGTGCCGAGCTGTGCGGCCTGGTGCGGCTGCACCACCTTAGTGGCGCATACCTGCACCACGTGTTACCTGTGTACGAGCCGTTCAGCTGCATGAACCGAGCGGATTTAGGGTTCTTGCTCCGGTTCGTAGGGGCCAGGCTCAAGGATAGGAAACAGCTCCTGGCCATTCTCCCCCAGCGCGAGTTCTCCCCCTGGTACTGCTCCCCCGCTCGGCGGCAGGCGGTGCCGGAGGGGGGACGCACCGTGGAGTGGAGCATCAGCAGGGGGGACCTGGAGCACGGGCTGAGGCAGATGGTGGAGGGCAAGGTGGGGTGGGTGCACGCGTCTTTCGGGACAGCAGCCGCAGTGCTGGATGGGGAGAAGCCGGGCTCTCGTGCGCTGTACTGCGGGCTGCTGTGGGGTTTCAGGTTAAAGCTGGACCCAGCATTGTTTGATTTAGGCAGTGGGGCAGGCGCGGCAGGCAGGGCAGCAGGGTCTGGAGATGCCGGGGTCTTCATCACGCTGTTTGTGCCCCAGCAGCTAGGCAGCGGGATTAAGGGCGTGGCTGAGGTGGCACTCCGGGTTGTTGTGCACAGGTGGGAGGGAGGGCGGCGCAAGGGTGGGTGGGAGCATTGGCGCACGCTGGATGGTGCGCCGGTGCGGATGGGTTGCTCTAGGGCTGGCCCGGGGCACTAAAGCTGCTGCCGCTGGGTGCTGCCGGCCCTGGCGGCGGCGGCGACGGTGGCGGCGGCGGTGGCGGCGGGGCCGGTTCTTCCCAGGCGGACAGAGAGCAGCAGGAGCAGCAGGAGCAGGAGCAGCAGCAGCAGCAGGGGGCTCAAGTGACAGCAGAGCTGGCGCGCTGGTCGCAGTGGCTACACGGGGGCAAGATCACCGGCAGCTTGACCTTCTACAGAAGGCCATAAGTAAGTTTGGTGGTGTAGAGTCGCCATAAGTAGGTTTGGTGTTGTAGGGTCCATACGGCGGGGTGTGATGCATGTCAATGACTGCGGGCTTTGGGGCTTGATGCCTGTACGTATCATTGTGACACAGATAAGGTAGGTACCGCACCTTGGTACCGCACCAGCTAGCAAGAAAGCGATGGCCAGGGCACGGGCCCTAAGCATGCGGATTACAGAAATGCTGCACTGAGGGGCGGCGGCGTCGGTAGCTACGTACCGGTCTGCAACTGTGCCTTCGCTTCCCGGTGCTGAGACAGGCTTGCTGGCGCCTAGCGAAGCTACTTGACTGGCTAGAGGCCTCTTCCGCACAGGAGCTGTTACTGCACACTGACGTTTTGCGCCTCACAGGTCGACCACTATCAACCTTGGTCCCATTTATCCCCCCCCCTCCTCCTTACCGTTGCCGATATAGTTACTTTGCCGCTTTGCGCTTACCCCCCCTCCTCCTACGCGGACGCATCGACTCATCGCCCGTGGCGGTCCGGTAACGAGTTGGGATGGGTTTCTTTTTACGGCTTCATATCAACGTCGTCGTGTTGCAGACAACGTCTGTCTTCCGACCGCTTAACCCTCCTTCGCAGCGCGACAGCCGCCGCGGCCGCGCCTACGGCTCCATGCTGCGGTCGCTGACGTGCGGCGTGTGGCAGGGCACGCACCTGTTCCGCTGCGCCGTGGACTTCTCGCTGCTTTAGGAGGAATGGCGGGCAGCGTGGGGGCGGCGGTGTGCGGGGTGCCGTAGTAGGAAGCCGTTGTCGCGGTGTGGTTGGCTTGGGGTTGTGAGGGCTAGCTGCTATTGGCGCCGGGCCTGTGCGGATGCATGGATGTGATGGGGGCAGGCAGGTGCGGTTCCTGGGCAAGTGGGGCGGATAGCTGTGGTGCCGTTGCGAGTGTGGGAGGCGGAGCGGGCAGGGGGCGCTATGCTTGTCGCGCAGGGTGTGCAGGGCTTGGGGTGTGTGCACACGGCAGGGAGATCTCCTGTGCTTTTCACGTTGCGTTGATTGACAGGCGGTAATTGCAAAACGGACGTGGTGCACGGATGAACCATGCATGCGGACAGAACCGGGTTGACTGTCGGGCAGGGTGTGCAGGGGGTGTAGGGTGTGCAGGGCTTGGGGTGTGTGCAGACTGCAGGGAGATCTCCGTCCTGTGCTAATTCACGTTGCATTGCTTGGCAGGAGTGAGCATAGAAGGATCCTATGTACGGATGTGCCATGCATATGAACAGAACCGGGTTGACAAGCGGCGAGTGTGATGTCATGCGTGGCTGGTCTTAGGGGGAGGCGCCAACTGCTGCCTTGGAAGGCCGGAAGCTGTGCCTCGTAGATTACTGTTAGGTGCGAGAGTACGGTATCGCCTCTTCAAGTGACCACCGGGGCAGTTGCAATTGGGTGCAAAAAAGCTTAGCTGAGGGAGGTCGGCACACGAAAAGGCATGGCAGACGCGTGGGGCGCACCAGGACGCACCAGGACGCACCGGAGTTGTGGCTGCCAGATGCACCTGCCGCCACGCTGCAGGCGGCCCCGTGCTTTCGCGAGCTGGCCTCCGTCGTTCCAGGCCACGTGTTATTTCAAGGCACGTGTAGTTCCAGGACACGTGTCATTCCAAGCCACTTGCCGGCCGCAGTGGGTACAGTCGGCACGTCCCCGGGCGCAAGACACCCAGGGACACCCCTTGGTGCAAGACGTGTGCGTGCGCGTGGACTTGAGAGTCTTGAGTACAGCCAGGTAATGCCAGGTACAGCGCGTCACCACAACTGCCCTATCTGCATGCAATGGCCTACGTTAAGCCGCGCATGTGTCACCGTTCAGGGGGAACAAGGGGAAACACAGCATTGCCGTACAGTCTACGGCTCCCTGTTCTTTCTGTGCAGTTCTGTGTGAGGCCCAGCCCACTGCAGGTTACCTTCGGAACGGTGGGCTATGGTCTACGGTGCGCCGTGTAGCCCACAGTGGGAATGTGGTTGGCAACGCAGTCGAGCTGTCACAGCTTCTGTCAACGCGGAGGTGGCAGGGGAGTCGCAGCCGGAGACGGGTTGGGCAGCCGAGCGGTAGAAGCATGCATGTACAATTATTATAGCTCGATTGTGGTTCCTTTCCACTGGATATCTGGTCCGGGCTGTCAAACCTGCCGCAGCATGAAAAGTTTCGGGGCGGGGAAGGGATGCGGGCAACCGGGCGCTGCATCTGTATCATGATGAAAGTCTTCTTACTCACGTTCACAATCGCTGGCATATCGGGCTATAACTGACGTCGCGTTCATTACGTGGCTGTCCGACCCTTGTCACAACACAGCGCGATCGCAACTGACCCCTAATGATGGACTCCAAACCTTTAACATCATCGTCGAAAGCTTCTTTACAACGGCTTCGGCCTGGCAGGACTTCCCATGTGCGGGTATCTTGTTGCGCTGACTGTTGGCGCAGAGGGCCCTCTCCTTTCCCGAATGCTCCTCAGCAGCTGATCTGGGTCCCCAAGGTGACATAGCGCTGCAGCTCCTAAGGCCTTAACAACATAAGCTCCTGGGACAGGGCTCAACCCACGCACCGAACGTCAACGCAGGAACGCGCTTGCGTGCAAGTTGCACGCAGCAGCCCCGGCAGTAGCAAAGACCCGGTCTTCGGCAGCAGCTACGCTTCTGAGCCTGCGAATAGCGGAAACAGCAGCCAAATTGGCAGTCACCTGCATAAAGATCAAGGTGGTTCTGCTGCCTCTTCTGCACCACAACAAGGGGAACCAGTTCCTGCCCAAGCCTCCCTCGAATCCACCTCCCCGACAGCAAGCAGCAGCGGCAGCAGCAGAGGAGGTGGCGGCTCTGCAGGGGAAGGCGGGCCAGAGGGACCTGAGGACCCGCCACCCAGCTTGGGGGTACGGTGAGGAGGGCACACGGGCTTAAGGGTACAAGGACATGAGTGCACAAGGGTTCAACGGCATGAGGCTCGTCCAGTCATATGCCGGTGAAAGTTGGTCCAGCGTTTCACACGGTGCGGTAGAAGGGCACAAGGGCATGAAGGCACAAGGGCTCTGCCTCGTCATCACGTGGGCCAGCGGAAGTTGGTCCAGCAGTCCGTTCGGTGGCGCACCCACGGGTAATGTGCATCAGGGGCTGGTGTTGAAGAATTTGACTGTGCGAGCGAGGTGATCAGACCATGGCAGGCTTGCAAACCAAAGGGGATGGAGCATTTCCTGTATGGTGGCGTGTACCGTGCCCTGCACCGCCTTGGGTTCGGGGGCGTAATGTCACAAAGCAGTATGGGGCACACACCCCCAGGTCGCAGACTCGCATGCCACACGCACAACAGGCCCCAACCTTTATGCCCCCGTGCACTTGTACGCGCTGAACCCACACTCCCTGACCCGTCCCTTCCCTGCACCGCACCCCGCTCCCCTGCATCCCTACCCCTGCCCCTGCCTCCCTCCCCGCACGCAGCGCCGCCCTGGCCCACCGGCCTTTAACCCCACCCCTCTGCCCCTCCCTGCCTCCCTCCCTCGCCTCGCCCCTAACGCCCACTCCCTCTCCTCCCTGCACATCTGGCCCCACCCTGTCCGTCCGTACCCCGCTCCTAACGCTGGTCCGCTCCTCCCGCTGCACACCTGGCCCTGCCCCTTCCCTCTCTGCCCCCAGCGCCGCCCTGTCCCTACTGGCCTTCTAACGCCCTGCCCTGCCCCTCCCTGCATCGTCCCGATCTCCTGACGCCTTTACGGCTTTACTGCAACTTATGCAAGCCCCGTGTCCTATCTCTCTCTGCTCCTGCAGCGCCGCCCTGTCGCTGCTGGCGTTCTACCGTAACACTCTGCCCCCCTCTGCCTTGCGCTAAACGCCTATTCCCTTCCCTCTCTGCCGCCAGTGCCGCCCTGTCCCTGCTGGCCTTCTACCGCAACGCGCTGTCGCCGCTCATGCCCGCCAACTGCCGCTTCCTGCCCAGCTGCTCGCTCTACTCCATAGACAGCTACAAGAAGTTTGGTGAGTAGGGGTACGCGTAAAACGTAGATAAGGGTGGCACGCACGGTTGGAGGGGGCCGGGAGGCATGGCGGACTGTGGTGCCCCAGGGTAGCCGCTGTGGTGGTCGCTTGTGCTGGGAGCGTGGCAGTCATGTTGATGCCTGCGGCCTTGGGCACACCCTGGCCGCACAGCACCTTGCACGCTGCCTGAGTGCCTGAGCGGGCAAGGTGTTGACGTGGAGTGCGTGCAGCGCGCACCGGCGTCCTGCCGCACTCGGCTAAAGGATAACCTTGCAGCTTTCTGCTGCGCCCCAGCCACAACTAAACTAACATTTGCTTTGCCTCGCCGTGCGCCATACTTGTCGCAGGGGTGGCCCGTGGGACGGTCCTGACCGCGTGGCGGTTGATGCGATGCAACCCGTGGGGTGAGTTTCGGAGCCCGCATCATAACTCTGCCAGCAGCAAATACACCAAGCGACAGTGCGGACGGCATGCCGCATGCGGCGTGGGGGTTACCGGCAACGGACGCGTGACAAGCACACAGCAGCATCCTCCAGGAGCCGTACTCTGCTTCCATGCCCCGCTGGCCCGAACCCTACCTCCTGGCCTGGGTGGTCTCATAGATTCTGCTGCGCTACTGTATGCATGCTGACGTCCTTTGCACTTGAGTCTTTGTCGTAAATCCTCAACTGCCCATACCCCCAGGCGGGAGCGGCTACGATCCCCCCGCCTGGGCCCCTGTCCGTAGGATGACTGTTCCCTGTACACTCCTAAATAGGCCGACTCGCCTGACCCTTGTTGTCTCTCGCCCCCAAGGCGGCCGCGGCTACGACCCCCCTGCCTGGCCCCCCGTGGGCCTGGGCTGGCTGTACCAGTACCCCGCCACGCCGGAGGTCAGCGTGGTGCTCATGGTGTGGCTGGCCTATTGGCTGGTCACCACCACCTGGGACTCGTTGGCGCTGTGATGAGAGGTGGCCAGGGTGGCGAGGTCAGCGTACGTGGTGCTGATGGTGTGCGAACGGTTCGCCTATTGGCTGGTGTCCAATCACCATTGGCTCGTTAGCATGCTGATGTGGGACCAGGGACGCGCTGACTGCCACGTGTGCATGCGGTGCCGCGGCGCGTGGTCCCTACGTAGCCTTGTACACGCGGGAATCGGAGTGGATCAGCCACAGCGGTGCATGCCACGGCGGTGGCTGGCGAGGCTCGTGCGTGGATAGCAGAGGGCAGCTTGCTGTTCGCTCACATGGTGGCTAGCCTACTGGCTGGTGTCGTCCTCACAATAGACTTGTTGACGTGTTGGTGAGGCATGGCCATGGGCACGCTGCTGGCTGCCGACGCACCACTCATGCGTGGAATTGAGAAGGATGGATGAAGCAGAGTTGTCCGCGGCTTGGACCAGGGGTTGGACCAGGGGTTGGACGTGGGCGGGGATGTGCAAGCAGGCGGACGGAGGCGGCAGGCGCCGCAATGGGATGCGCACGTGCACGCATATGGCAACTGCCAACGTGCAAGCACATGCATGTGGACGCGAAGGCCGTGGGTCACGTGTAGCTGCCTCCCATTCATGACCGTCATGGTGTTCAATTGTCAAGACCGATACCGTGAGGCTTTAGACATGAGCAGAGACTCGAGCACCGGCATGTATAGTAGCTCCCCTTCTCACAGGTCAACGCAGTCCCGTGCGGCGCGGTCCAATGGCGGAGCGTTGGACTGGGGCAAGGTCCTTAGTACCAGACTACTAGTCAAAGTGTCAGCAGCCAAACCCAAACGCGTGGTATAAGCAGCCACAACACAGCTTGCCTAGAAAGGTTACAGTGAGTCCACGCAACGCAACATGAGCAAAAGCGTTCGCGCGGGCTTGCCAGGCATGTTTCATTCCGTAACGCACGTCGATGTCTGCATTCGCTTTCACCTGGAGCGCACGCCGGAGGAGCAGCAGCGAAAGCAGCAGCAGGAGGAATCAGGCGTGAAAGGACAGCAGCAGCAGCAGCGGCACGCGGACGGGGGCAGGGAGGGGACCCCGCCGCTGAAGCAGCAGGCCTGCGCTTTGTGGGCGACCCTCTCCCTGCCCACAAGGTCATCCTGTCGCTTGGATCTACGTACCTCAAGGCCAAGCTGCAGAGCGAGTGCTGGCAGGGCGGTGCAGCTGGGACGGGCCAGGCGGCTGGGACGGGCACCACAGGAGCACGTGTCAGCGGCGAGTGCGAGGGCGCAGACGGCAGCGGTGGGGTTGACTCTGTCGCCACCGCCATCGCTGCGCTCCCCGTTGTGCTTGTGCCTATGGAAAATGAGGTCGAGGTGTCCTTTGCAAGGGAGGCACTGAAGTACATCTACACGGGCAGCCTCAGCGCAGACCTGGGCTTCGAGGCGCTGCTGCGGGTGCGGCAGCAGGCGTGCTACCTGGGCATTGAGCACTGCCCGCAGGCCTGCGATAGGGAGATGGTCGCTCTCCTCCAGCGGCAGCAGCAGCAGCAGCAAGGTGTGGAGGGGGCAAGCACCAGCACAGGCGGGGGAACAGTACCGGCACAGCCGCGTGTGCTGCAGGCCTACGCCTGCCGCGCCCTGTTTCCGGAGCCGGGCACCTCCCCTGACGCCGCCAGCTTTGACGCCGTGCGCTCCGCCCTGGCCAAGCAGCTGGTGTCGCACTTTGGGGACGCCGTGGCAGCCCTCACCCGGCCGGACCTGTACCGTCAGCTGCTGCAGCTGCCCGCGGTGGCGGTGAGGGAGCTGCTGGCAGCTGACGACCTCGGCACGGACAGCGAGGACAGCGTGTTCCTGCTGCTGGCGTGCTGGCTGGACGCGAACAAGGGGGAGGAAGGGGAGGATCAGAGCGAGGCGGAGGGCGTGTCGGCAGCGACACGTGCCGAGCTGTGCGGCCTGGTGCGGCTGCACCGCCTGAGCAGAATGTTCTTGCACCACGTGCTGCCTGTGTACGAGCCCTTTGACATCAGCAGGGCGGAGCTGGGTTTCCTGCTGCGGTATGCGGGGGCTCGTGAGCCGGATAAGGACAAGCTGCTGGCGTGCAACCACCAGCGACAGGGCTCGCCCTGGTACTGCTCCCCCGCGCGGCGGCAGGTGGTGCCGGAGAAGGGGCACACTGTGGAGTGGAGCATCAGCAGGGAGGACCTGGAGGAGGGGCTGAGGCGGATGGCGGAGGGCAAGAAGGGGCGGTGCCTCGTGCTGGCATCTTTTGGGGCATCGGCGGCCTCGGCGCTGGGTGACGGGCGTTGTTGGGTGCTGTCGCGCGGCCTGCAGTGGACGGCCGCCATATTACTCAACCCCGAATCCATGGCACCCACAGGCGCACAGGGGTCTGCAGCCGCCGGCATTTTGTTTCTCTGCTACACGCCTCAGCTGCTGGGCAACGTATTCGGGGTCGTCTATGACCCATGGCTGCCGTGGGGCATGCAGCTGACCGTGCACCGATCGGGAGATTGGGGCCGGCGCGAGGGCTTCAGCGAGGTGATATGCATGCGCGACATGTCTCCATTGGAGCCTGGATGGGCTCGCTGGTGGCCAAGTGCGCTCAAGCTGGGTGCAGGTGTGACTTCAAGTGGCAGTGGCGGCGATGGCGACGGTGGCGGCGGCAAGGGACGCGACGCACAGGTGGAGGCACAGGTGGCTGCGCAGCTGGCGCGCTGGTCGGAGTGGATGCACGAGGGCAAGGTCACCGGCCGCATCACGTTCATGAAGTGAGAACGCACATGTTGTTGGACGCTGCTGCTGGGTCTACAGAGGCTGGGCATGTACGGGTGCGTGCGTCCTCCACCGGCGGCGGCGGAGGATCATGGGTGCGGCGTGGTTGTGTTGATGGGAGCTGACGGGAGCGGATGCGAGATAGAGAGACTTGAACTGAGTGTAAGCCGCTGCAATGCGGCTTTTGTTCGGCTCCTTGCATGTGCAAGGTCTTCCTTTCACGGGGTGGCAGGGCTGGCTACGGCTGGCGTCCGGCAATATTCGTACAGCATGGGACGGTGACCGAAGATGCCGGTACAACAACCTGCACTGTCCTGGCGGCTTAGTTTGAGGCGTGTATTGTTACGGTGGTGCGGCAGTGGCAGTGGTGTGGAAGAGCCCACTGGATCTTCGGAGCGTCCAGCAGCGGTGCGGAGTAGATTAGGGTGCACGTGCGGCACGTGTACGGCACGTGGCTGCAGTTGTAATGAGCAGCGAATGCTTGCGCACACTAGCTGTATTGCCAAATGTGTCGGTTTGGCCACTGGTGCGGTGCTACGTTGCAGTCCCTTGTTGCAGTTGTACCTACTTATCAGGGTGGCCGCTGCGAGTAGCAGGCCGACAAGGACTCACGGTTGCGGCTTGACAGCTTTACTGCATAGGTTCGCGCGTGTTGTTTTGTGTTGGCGTGTGTACAGTTAACAACATACTGCTGCGTTTCTGCTAGCAATTATTGACCTGCTGACGCGGAAGCGTGGTTGCAACCGTTGGGAAATGAGCGACCCCCGTCACCGCTGTGCGCTGTCGCTATTGTACGGCATTGCCGGTTCAGGTCGGTACGGCAGCAGGGTACGGGTTGCGTTGACAATTCATACGTACCGTATCGTGCACATACCCGGTATGCGGGGCATGCCGTTCCTGTTCCGTACAGTGCAGGTCATTCTGGTTTCATAGACCGACAAGAGGTGGTGCTTTCACAGCAACTTGCCTCTCAGTACAGCGGCAGGGCAGCAGGGACACGCGTTCAAGGTTGTCGTACAGGTCCTGCTCGAGTCGTGGAGACATGGACATGGGAACACGCCATCACATTACAGGCCGCCACTCCCCCGATAACGCACCATCCTACGCCGCTCGATTTGTTTGCTGCGGCTTCCTGTGTGTGCCAACCGCCGCACAGCGAAGGGCCTCCTCTCGTGCCGTACCATGACAGGCCACAGCAAAGCGACAGAGGCCCCGGCTGCATCGCACTTGTGACAGCAGACGTACGTACGGTGCACAATAGCCCCGAAACCAGCCACCGTTGTACCGCACTCTCTGCAACCCGGTTGCTACCGCACGCGGCCACACAGCCTGCAGCAGGGTGCAACCTCAGCGGTACCAACACTCCACACTCAGCGGCAGTCCGCCAGTTCACCTCCTCGTTGCCCACTTGCCCTGCTTATGCACCTGCTCTTAAACCGTCAAGTCAAAGCCGTGACGTTTAGCAAAAGTTGGTCATAAAGCCACCGCTTACGCCAACTCACTTCTCACCGCGGTCTGAATGCTACCGCTTACGCCAACTCACTTCTCACCGCCACCCCTATGGTTGTTAATCTAGCTGCCAAGCGGACAGCTGCGTGCCTTATCCGCATGCTACGCGGTGCGCTACTGTACAGGTACGCCTGGCCCCAAGGGCAGAGCTGCCCTACTGCTCCTGCGACAGCTGCAACGCATGCCACGTGCCACGTGCCACGTGCCGTTACGCGCCCCCATCAGCTGCTGCCGTACCGCTCCCGCAGCAGGCGCCACAGCGCGCGCAGGCCCAGCGCCTCCCCGCCCTCGGGCCGCCCTGGGCCCGTGAAGGAGCCCGACACGTAGGCACCCGTGTCCACGTGGAGCCACCTGCGCGTCGGCACACACACGTGGCAAAAGGCACGTGTCAGCATGGCACGTCAGAGAGCCGTGTCCACGTGGCAGCACGGCACGTGTCTTACTAAGGTACGCGGCACGACGCCGCCCGCCCGTTCCGTTTAGCTTTAGTTCCGTACACCTAGCATCTCCCTGCCAAGAAATGAGGCACTGGAAGCACGCAGGTGACCCCCCGCAATGCTGCACCCCCGAGCAGCTGCCAACACACGCACTACTACACACACGTGGCTGTCCGTTTCCTTGTTCTTGCTCCGTCCAGGCTTGTGCCCTAGGTGCGGTGCGCTAGCATGTGCGTGTGGCCTCGCCTGTGCCGTCTTTCGGGTGGCTCTTCGCCCTTGCGAGGGGTGTGTGCCTAGGGGGCGTGCCCTTATTTTGGGGGCCGCTCGCTTGCCTTGAGGACCCTTACAGGGCCTCAGTGCTGTGAGCCGGCTCTGCGGAGCGGCGTAGCAGTGTAACAACCGTACGACACACTACACACGCACACAGCAGCGCACGAGCCATGCCCACGCACTACTCACCTCGGCACGTCCTTGACGAACTCGTGCATGAACAGCGCCGCCAGGATGGCCCCCCCGCCGCCCTCCGCGGGGCCCGTGCTGCTGATGTCGGCTACCTTGGAGTCCATCAGCTTGCGGTACGGCGCATGCAGCGGCAGACGCCAGAGCGGATCGCTCTGGGGCAAGAGGGCAACAGAGATTTACATGGGCATCCTCCCCTGGAAGCACCCGGTGGTACCAGTAGTGTTAGTGACAAGTAAACAAACTCAAAATGCGTCGCGCTGTCTGTCCTGCCGCAGCGCGGCACGTGCCTTGCCCCTCGCCATCCACTCCTTCACCGCCACCGCCTGCAGTGCCCGCCACGTGTCATCGCACATGCGACACACGACCTGCACGTCCGGGCGCAGCGCCGCACGTGCCTTAACCCACCACCGTCCCCCCCGAATCGTAATGCGTTTCCTATGCCTCCCGTTACCACCAACTCGCGCGTCAGTACTTTGTCCCCCCCCCCTCCCTCGTGCCTCGCCGCCTTTCGCCGTGCTTGCTACGTGTCGTGTCAGGTGCTGATCAGCACGGGCACGTCCGGCCCCAGGCCCCCTCCCCTCCCCTCCCGTCCCCCCACACAAACACACACCCTCACCTCCTCCCTCGCCGCCGCCTCCAGCGTCCGCCACGTGTCGTCGCACGTGCTAAACACCACGGGCACGTCCGGCCCCAGCGCGACACGTGCCGCGCCCGTCAGTGTGGCTGCATCCAGCAGCAGGTCGGGGTGGCGGGAGGCGGCCTCCGCCAGGGCATCGCACAGGATGAGGCGGCCCTCGGCGTCCGTGTTCCCGTTCTGTGGAAGAGGGGCCGTGACTGTGGGTTAACGGGTGTGGGTTAGGAGTCCAGCAGGCAGGGAGGATGAGGAGGGCCGCGGCCTCCGCCAGGTGATTTCCGCGTGCACCTGCAGCACCACCCCTTCCCTAACCCCCATGGGCGCAACGCAGCCAAACTCCCGTGCCCCCCTGACCTGTGTTCCAAACCAACTCCGGCCCAACTCCCTCCCCCACCACCGCTGCAATTCCTGCCCACATCGGCATCACAGCCAGTTGCCTCATGACTGGAATGGCTAAATGCTGACGTGCTGAAGGGCCTTGCACCTTGACACCTATGACTTGGTTTGTGCAGCCAGGGGTCCGAGGGGTGCCAAGTTGGACAGTGTTGCAGCTGCGGCTAGGGTCAGACACGGAAGGAGAGCGCAACGAACGAACGGTGCCAGCGAGTGGAGTGACAGCATCGAGGTCTACCTGATGGAGGGTTGGGTGATAAGTGAGAAAGAGGAGCCAGTGTCAAGCATACGGGGCAGGAGGCAATACCCAGGGGACGCAGGCGTTGTGTCTGGCAAAGGGCCTGCCTCGGCCCAGCCGCAGACACCATGCCTGCTGCTGCCCAACGCGCTTGATACCCATGCCTTCCGCGCACTGACTACTGCCCTTGCCAGTTACATCGCACATGTCTTCGTCCAACTTGGCATCCCCCGCACCCCTAGCTCTACAACACAAATCTGTTCACAGTTGCCCG
Organism: Chlamydomonas sp. KOR1; assembly: GCA_036984285.1. Classification (NCBI taxonomy): domain Eukaryota; kingdom Viridiplantae; phylum Chlorophyta; class Chlorophyceae; order Chlamydomonadales; family Chlamydomonadaceae; genus Chlamydomonas; species Chlamydomonas sp. KOR1. Next base: position 236,735 of record BQMZ01000171.1, on the reverse strand, counting down.
CCTGCAGGTGCAAGGTCCTTCAGCAAGTCGGCACTACTGCTGCTGCTACTGCTGCTGCTGCTGTCCGTACAGGTGCCCTTCCTGCGGCTGTGCCTGAACCGCCCCACAAGCTGCTGCGTGCACCACAATGCCACAGAGCCCACCACAGCAGCGAGCAGGAGATGGACCAGCCGGTGGGCATGCCGGCTGCTGCTGTCTGTGCGGGTGCCCTGCCTAGGGCGGCGGGGCCTGCATCGCCCCACAAGCTGCTGCACCACAGCATCCGCAGAGCCAACAACAGCAGCGGGCCTCCTCGAGACAGGCCGCTGCCCAACAACCATGTGTGAGGTTCCCACCCAAGTGGTGCAGGTAACAAGGACTGGCACTGCCACCTCATGTAGCGGTGCCTGGTGCATATGGCTACAGGGTAGCAGGACTGCGGACATTGCCGTGTGGGGCAAGTTCGTGCGCTTTGCGAAGGCGTAAATTGCGGAGCGCACAAGCTTGCCCCCGACGGCAAAACCCGCACTGAGGCGACCCGGTAGCCAACAGGACCGCTACAGACATGAGGTGGCGGTGCCAGCCCTTGTCCCCTGCACCACAATGGAGAAACGCATGCAAACCCAAGGACCCTGCTCCAACCCTGCCTGGCACCGTGCTCGCACGAACACGCTGGCCGGCGCTTCGCACCCAAGCACCCCCGTCCCGCTCCCCGTTGCTCCCAAACGTGACTCCTCCACCCCTACGAAGTACGCAAGCCCGTTCGTGATCGCCATCCACGGTGCATCCCGTAGCGTCCGCAGCACATTCGGCGGGCGGTAGAACGCCCCCCAGACCCCCGATGCCGCCCACATGCCTTTGCTTACCTCTGTCTCCCCCCTACTTCCACCGTACGCCCCAGCCCCGTCTGCGGCACGTCCGCCCCCACCCCCGCCCTCCATGCGCCGGCTTCATACCCGCTCCCCCAGGCCTTTCCCTCCCTCTACATACAGTATAACCCACCTCAACCGTGATGCCCGCCCGTGTCTGCAGCACGTCCAGCGGCCTGTATGCGTTGCCCGCCACGCTGTTCTCCACCGCCGGCACTGCCAGCAGCAGGCGGCAGCGCAGACCGCCGGACATGACGGCGTGGCCCAGCGCCAGCAGCAGCGCGGCGCCGCCCATGTCCTGCGGGCGTATCAACGTGTCGGGTTTTAGCACAGTAGCACATTGGTGGTGGTTCAGTCTGCCCTCAGTGATTACTGCGGGTTAGCAGAAGCAGCGCGGCGCCGCCTATGTCTTGCGTGAGACACGTGGGCCTGATGTGGATGCATTCAACTCAATGACGTCCACGTTCACTGCATGTACAGCATCACACAACGGTATGGCAGCCAGTAAAACAGCGGCCAGGGTAAAGGACTGCATCAGTAGGCCCACGCCTTGGACGTGCATGCAGCCGATCCAGTTACGGAGCGGGGCGGGGCGGAAAGAGGGCCGCCCCGCCGTCTGCCTGGCTCCTGCCGCACGCATGTCGAACGCCGGGACCAGCTTATGCAGTATTGCACCCCGGCAGCTGTTTTACTGGCCGCCATCCTACTGTGTACGGGTATAAGTACGATGCAGAATGTGGTGTAGGTGACGGGCGGTAAGCAAGATGAGATATGGCACACAAGAGAGTGGCCTGATCGGCTCCACTGCCCACGGAAAGCCGTGCCAGAAGCACCACCAGCTTCTTACCCAAGCGCCCTGGCAACCCCCTGGCAACTACCCGGGCAGCTACCAGTAGCTTCCGCCCACCCAGCTTCCCGCACCTACCTTCTTCATCATCTTCATGCTGGCTGCCGGTTTGAGGTCCAGGCCGCCGGTGTCGAAGCACACGCCCTTGCCCACCAGCGCCAGCAGGGGCAGCGAGGAGGCGGCCTCGGAGCCGGGGGCAACGCCGGGAGGGGCCCACTCCAGCATGGCGAGCGCAGGGGGCCTGGAATGCAGGGACAAACAGTCAAGACAAGGAGAGTTAGCACTTACAACTTCTACTGCAGATGACCTTGTACGTGTGGCGTGAAATATTGCGTCGTGCGCCTGGAGGGGCGTACTTCAGCATGCATGGCCAGCGCGGGCGGCCTAGAATGAAACAGAGTAACGTTTCCCTTGTGCTCTGCAGTGCACCGGGCGGAGCCCAACTGCACGAGGGGGTACTGCGAGCGTGCCACGGCTTGTGTTGCACCGTGCACCATGCACCATGCATGCCGTGCCCGAGAGCCTAGCCACGTGTGCCTGGTGTCGTGCAACCACGTGCAGAATCTCCGCCAGTCCTTTGCAAGCATGTATAGACCCCTGCTATCCCCTGCACGTCGTCCCGCAGTCGAGGCCACGTGCGCTTGCAAGATTGCCGGTGCCGTACACGTCAACCGCCTGCCAAGTGCCGCCTGCCACGTGTCCGTGCCCACCTGCAGCTGGCCCTGCCCACGGTGTGGATGGCGGGGTAGTTTTGCTCCAGCAGCTCGTCACCCTGCAAGGTTTGTACGCGTGAATGTGGTGAAAATAAGAATCTATACTCTAATAATATATATAATCTAATATTTCCGGTGGCCATGTGGATGGCGCGGTAGTTCTGCTCCAGCAGCTCGTTCCCCTGCAAGGCGGGGCGAAAAAAGCGGACAAGTCCAGTCGTGCATCGATTTTGCCAGCTAACGTCGCCACCCTTTACTGCCGTGGTCTCCGCCTTACGCCGATTAGCCCTGGGTAGCATCGCGCCCGCTCAGCCTACCCCACCTGGATGAGCGTGAACGCCGCACCAGGCGCCCCTCCTCCCCGCCCCACCAACACGCACCCCAACCAGCCCGTTCCTACCCCAGAACCCCACCTGGACCAGCGTGAAGGCTGCTCCGTGCGCCGCCGCCCCCTTGCACACACGCGGATAACCGTGCTTCTACCTTACCTGGATCAGCGTGAACGCTGCCCCGTGTGCCTCCGCCAACGCCTTTGCCTCCGCTGCCAGGTGCTGCGGGCCCAAGTCCTCAGCAGGAGTGGTGATGAGGTCGCGGCACCAGGTGTAGGAAGTCGCCAGCGCCAGCACGGACGACCTGGGTGAAGAGGGAGCGTGAAGCGCGAGAAAACAGTTATGTTTACTTGTCTGTAATCAGGAAGGGCCTGTGGTGAATACGGTTGTGGAACCACGTGTGGAAGGCAGCCAGCGCCAGAACAGAGGACCTGGGGGAGAGGGGTGAGTGTGGGCCGTGGTATCGGGATGCACCGACATGTTGGTTGGGCTGTGGGCCCCTGGCGTGGCGCCGAGGCGACAAATGCCCACCACCAAATACTCTGACGCGTGCAGCTTTGCATACGGCAACGTTTGGGTACGGTACGATACGGTACAAAGCGACTCTCTGGCGACCAGCGAAGTCGTGCACGCTGAGAGGCGCACAAGGGCAGTTGTAACTCATCAAATGCCCCCACGAGTTTGCTGCGAATCTGCGAGTCCTCGCACCTACGAGCCCTTGTAGCGGCCGTGCGCCCCGCCAAACTGGTGGCCACAGTACTGTAATACGGGGTCACAGGACATCATGAAATTGGGTCTCACGCAGTGCTTCAACAAGATATGCACAGCCCGCCCACCTGTTGGCCCCCTCGGGCCACACAAGCCGCGCCTTGCCGCCCTCGCCCCCCTGCTGCCCCTCCTTGGTCTCCTTCTTGCTCTTGTAGCGCTCGAAGCTGTAGTGGCCCAGAGCGAAGCCCAGGGCAGCCCGGTCGGCGGCGTCGGCGCCCTGCAGTGTACGGCACAGCGGATGGGACACTTAGCCGTACGCTTGACAGTACACGCGGTACTGCATTGAGGGCCACCCGGTCGGCGGCGTCGGCGCCCTGCAGTGCATGGCAGTGTACGGCACGGCACGTTGCTCCCCATAGCGGCTGCAGACATGCTGCTCTAACCCACCACTCCTGCTAACCCACCACTCCGGCTGCCAGGCGGTAGGTGCCCGGCGGCAGCTTGGCTAGGGCGGAGAAGGCCCAGGGCTCGGCGGAGGGAGCCCCCAGGCCCAACAGCACCCTGGACAGGCCGCCCTGGGGTTGGGAGGCGGTGGAGAGGCAGGTGGGTCAGCCGTGGAAAGGTTCACGGCAGTAGCACACACACAACCGGCGCTGGGTGATCCAGTGTTGCACTGTGGGCAAGAGCCAGGGGTCCATGACCGGACCGAGACACAGCGACGGCTTAGACACGAGCCGGGAGGGCTTGAAACACGGGGCAGCGCCCGGCGCTGGGTGCGATACTGGTAGGAGGCGCACGCACATGCGTGTATCCAATAAACAACCTATGATTGCAAGCATCCACGCTACGTGTTGATGGGTGCACACATCGGTTCCCGGCAGGAGGACGGACGCTGGGATGCACTTAAAAACCTCCACACACACAGGTGCGGGGTTGCGCCTCTGGCCCCGGCAGGAGGGTAGAAAATGCACGCGTTCATGCTTGGAATCATCCGCGCATGCAGGTGCCGCGTCGCCCACCTCGGGTCCCGGCAGCAGGCACAGCTCGCCGCTCTTGGCTCCAAAACGGCCGCTGCCGGCCCAGGCGCGGTGGGGGCCGTCTAGGGCGCCCAGGGAGGCGTTCAGGTCGGCCTGGAGGAGGTGGGGGGCAGGTACGGCGGTGAGAGGTAGGTAGGGGGGAAGTGGGAGCAATGCGGCAGGCCAGGGCAACAGGTATGGCAGCCGAACATCAAGAGTCCGCCCCAGAGCGGCACATCAGAAACAAACCAGCGAGGAAGAGGGGCCGGGGTAGGAACCAGAAGGGGGCGGGCGGCCAGGTGGGGGTGGGGAAGAAGCACAGAGGGGGGGGCGGGCAAGGTGAAAGGCAGCGGTCACACCACGTTACGTTACCGTCACGTGTAAAATTCGGATGGGCACAACTTCACGGAAACGCGTATACGTGTGGTCCAGACCAAGTAACGTGGACCAGGTAACTTAACGCCGGGGCCCTTCCCCGACGTCACGTTACTTAGCCACGTCACCAGCCCTCGGCCAAGGTAACGTGGCACAATGTGACGTCGTGTGACTGCACCGTAAAGCAAGGTTGGACATGCGGTATGGGGTTATATAGTAGTGCAAGGTGTCGATGGACGGGTAAGGAATGGTTTGCGCCGGGCCAGGTACCGTGGTTGGTGTGGTCACATGCACAGGGGGTGGGACGGTGGATCCAGCTGTGGGCTGTGGGTTAACGGCAAGGGCAGCTCCTGCTTCGCATAACCCAGCACCGATATTGCCGCGAACAGAAAGGAGTTCTCGCCCGTTGTTCCAGACAGTACGAGTACCACGCTCCATATGATCATCGAATGTTGATGGCACGCAGACATGCCAGACGGATGCACCCCAGCAAAACTGCTTCCCTAGCCAGGAGCCCTAACCGACCCCTGGGCCGTGCCCCACGAGCAAATTTCTAGCAAGCGATGAGACCATAGAGCAATGACAACATCCTCTTACTTGTGAGACTGCGACCACGGGGATGGCGCTGGCTGCTTCAGAGGCGCTGGCGTCGACAAGGACATCGGAATAGCGATTCGCGCGGGGAAAGTTGTACGCCAGCCCAGAGATGTCGGTAGCTGCAGATCCGTTTACGGCTGCCATTGTTGCTCTTGTGTGCTTTGCAGGCGCAGCCCGAAAGGCTGAGCGCAGTCGAGGCTGGGTTGCCGAAACGATGGAGCGCTGCTGTTGCAGCAATGAGCTGCAAGAGTGTCGGATAACTTGCATGTATTAGGTTATGTAGGATAACAGAACTTGCGGTTCGCCAGCTGTGTAAACCGTAAGAGGCTCTCTGGCGTGTGACGTGCATTTAGCAATCCGCTGGCTGGGTGCCTGTGCGTACCGCAGCCCAACCAGCACCTGCTGGGCACCCCTGGCACCACCACGCTGCCACACATACCCGTAATACACCTGTACACGTCATTCACAGAACAGGTGTGCAGAGCAGTCATTCGTGGCAGGTATATATCACCAGAGGGTCAGCATGACGAGGTAGTGTGTGTGGGGTACAGTTGAAGGCTTCAAGCATGCTTCTTGAGCAAAACACACGGTACCTAGGTATCCAGCAACCAGCATGGACAGATATCGAGGAAGGCTTTCTGCTTACTGTAACACCCTGTAACACCGCATGACAACTAGTACTTGTTTTGATATATGCTACTGTGACCCCGCAACTGCATTGTACGCACTGTAACACCGCATGGCCCACACTAGATGCTGAAACATGGAGCTCGTACGTGGAGGGCAGACATTTATTTATTTGACACCACCAAATAGGCATGCAGCATGTGCTACTGTGTACACAAGCCATCCTTAAAACAAAGTCGTCCATGATACGACCAAGTGCGGCAAGCAAGGAAAAGCAGATCGACAGAAGGCACATGCCATGGTGCCGTACGTACGTGAGCCATGCACCACATGCGCCACCAGTATTCATTTAACATGGCTTCCAGAAGTAAAGTAAGAATGCAGGACTCCCCCTATGCTTGGTCCAGAAATGACAGCAAGTAGGGCTAAGAGGGACGGGACCGCCCTGCCTCAACTGAAAGCTGCATGCCGCCGTCGTGTCGCAGACCGTTGGAGGCACACTGGCTATACCACATACCAGCGGGTAAGATGACAAGGACGTGCAAAGTGGGCCTCAGGTTGCGGCCGTACTACAAACATGAGCGCCCCGTACTAATCCGCGTGCAACGGTTCGCATGGTGTCGTACGTACCGTAAGTTTCTGACGGTCATACACATGCACATGCAAGTCTGTACGACGGCAGCCTGACGACTGGACGCATGAGAGCCTAGAAGCAACGCGCCCATCTGTGCCCATGCATCTGCGCAGCCTGCACTTACTTGCTGTGTACCGGTAGGCAGCAAGCTGCCTTCACACGGCTGCATCAAAGCCCCTCACACAACCTCCTGTCTCACACATCCTGCGGCACTGCACACGCCGCCGCCTTGACTCCGAAGATGGTGTCCCGTCCTGCCCGAAACCAGTACGGCAGCCGGGGTTGCATACCCCGCTCCCTGGCCGCACACACCCTGCGGCACTGTGCACGCCGCCGCTAACACACCGACACGTTCCCTAGCAATGTACTGCTACCCAGAGCGGAAAAAGTGCCACGAGAAACAAGCGTACCGGTAACCGTGCAGCCAACCACCTAAAAAGCAGACGCTTCTTGCCTCCCCTACCCCGGGAACTGCGGGTGTTGCTGCTGCTGCTGCTGCTGCTGCTGCGGCCACCCCGGCGCCATCCCCTGCTGCTGCTGCACCCCGAACGCCTGAGGCGCCTGCGACTGCATCTGCCCCGGCCCCAACCCTGGCTCCCTCTTGACATGCATCTCCCCGGTAGCCTGAGGCGGGTGCTGCTGGGGCAGCCCTGGCGCCGGGCCAGGCGCCATGCCCAGGCCCCCCGGGCAGGGGCCGGGGCCCGGGCCCGGGTTGCCCCCTTGGGGCTCGGGCTTGACCCTGGGTGCCACGTGTGGGTCGGTCGGCGGACCCGTGGGTCTGTCTGCGTGTGGCTCGGGCTTGATGACCCCGGGGCCCTGCGCCTGGGTCTGCGCCTGGGCCTGGGGCTCGACCTTCACCCCGTGGGCGTCCTGTGGAGACGAGGTGCGATGCAGGGTAAGCCTTGAGTGTGCGTCCATGTCAGGAGTCGGGGCCGTGGGCCTGGGGCAGGCCTTGCGCCTGGGCCTGGGGCTCGACCTTGACCCCGTGGGCGCCCCGTGGAGAGGAATGGGGATACTGTGTGATCAACGATGGGCGGTGGGCTACAGGCCAGGTGGTCATCGTGCCAGGGGTGGGAAGTTGCAGCAAGGCGACCGCGCTGGTGGTGCCGCAAGGATGGTGGAGCGGCAACGCTTCGCGGGCGCCCGTGAGACATGCAGGCATTTGTAGGCATGGGCACATGCCCCGGTATCGGTGTAAGGCGCGGGACTCACCCCTTGAGGCCGCTGGTGCGAGTGGTGGTGTCCGTGTCCGTGCCCTTGGTGGTGGCCGTGGCCGTGGCCGTGCTTGCGGGCCTCTCGGCACGCCTGCAGGTGCAGCCCAAGTACGGGAAGGGAAGCCGTTCATCAACATCACACCATCACCGACCAGCCGCCTGCCTAAGTGTCAGCCAAAATTGGTGACCTCCCCTGCCTCTGGCAGCACCCACAACCCACAGGCATCCCCATCCTGCGTGCCCCCGACATTCACCCCACACCGCACCCACCCGTCTCTGCGCCTCCAGGTCAAACGTGGGGTCGTAGTGCTCCAGTCGTGGGCGAAACAGCGGCCTCCGGGACACCTGCTCCGGCTTGGATGACAGCACCAGGGGGCCGGTGTCGTCGGGTTGGGCGGCGGCAACGAGCGACATGGAGGGCGCGGGGGGGAGGGAGGAGAGGGAGGCGGGGTCGGAGGAGGAGGCGGAGGGGAGGGAGGAGAGGGAGGCGGGGGGCATGCCGCGCCAGATGGAGGTGGGCGGGGGGACGAGTGTGACCAGCTCGGGGCGCTTGCGGAGGTCCTGGGGTTGGGGGTGGGGGTGCGGTTGCGGGGTTGGGGGAATGGGGCAGGAGGGGGTGGGCGCAAACAGGCAATGCGAATGTGGCAGGAGCGATGGGGTGTGCGCGTGCGTGTAGAAGCATGCGTGTGGCCTACATTGCGTGCGCCGTGTGCAGTGCCAAGCAACCGACCCCACCGGTCCTTGCGTGCACTTGCTCCAGCACACCCGTTTCTTTCATCAATTCCGCACATCGTCTTTCCGCAGCTCCTTGGACCCCCGACATACGCAACCATGTCAACTCACACAAGACACAACCTGCTGAACCACAACGCTGCTCACATAGGCACCCCGCTAACCCACGCACCTCCACCACGTCGTGCACCAGCTCGCTGAGGTGCTGCGTGATGGCCGTGTGCCACCCCAGGTCCAGGCCCAGGTCGCGGCACACCTGGAGGGTAAGGGGGCAGGAGGCGCAGCGGACCACTGCGCGTTGCTAACACACGCGCCAAGCACGCTTGCCACCCAGGGTCCAGGCCAAGGTCGCGACACATCTTGGGCCAGCAACGCAGCGCTCTCTGCCACCGACCACCCGGCACCTGCTTGCTTTGTCTTGCCACACCCTGTCTCCTAAACGCGCTTGCCTGCACCCATTCCAGGCTCATTCGATCTCCCTGCATCCCGCACCGCATCCGCTACACACCTGGTGCGGGGCCCGGGAGGGACCCTGCGTGCGTCACCACGGTCCTCCCCTGTGCCACCGCAGCCGCAAGCCGGTGCAACAACCCGACCGCTCCCACCTTTTACCACCAAGCACGTGTTGCACACCGACGCCCTGCCCCACGCCCTGGCCCTGTCCAATGCAGCTGGCTCCCACCTTCCATCGCTCAGCCCGCCCCTGCCGCCTCCCCCTCCCGGCCCTTCTGCCCGGTTAGTTACCCGGCCCTTTGCCGCTCCGCGGTTACCCCTGCACCCGAACGTTGCCGCTGTGCTGTTGCCAACGTGTCCCAACTCCAGCCTTTCTACCGGAAACAATAGCGCAGCACTTCACACAAAGCACCTTGTCTCCCTCCCTTGCCCCCCCCCCGATACAGTTACTTTGCCGCTCTGCGGTTGCCCCCTCAACGTCGTCGTGTTGCAGACAACGTCTGTCTTCCGACCGCTTAACCCCCCCCCCTCACCTCTGTCGCGTACGCCATCACCGCCGCCGCCCCCCGGGGGTCCCCTGCGTCCCAGTCGATCTCGTCACGGAACACCAACTCGCCGCGCTTCACGTACAGCTGGGGTCAAAGAGAAAGGTGGGAAACAAGGGTGCGATGCTGAAGGCCGACTTCCACGCAGCCCCTTGATGTTGGTGCGCACGCGCAGAGCTGCGTTCCGTTGCCTGTGAGCAGCGGGTCTACCCTGGCGGCGCCGTCATCGGCCCCTCACCGTCCCCGCCCCCACTCGCCTGCAGGCGCCCCACCCCCACCCCACCCCCACCGTCCATCCGTGGGCCCCGCGGGCCCCACGCGGTCCACCCCCCCCCCCGTGAGGGTGCGCGTCTGGGTTGGTAGCCGGGGCCGGGAAACTTAGTGCACGCACGCGCATGTCTCTCAGCCCAGCCGTCGGCCAATGGCCCTGTCTACGATACTCGACCTACTCAGCCGCTTTAGACTACGCCACTGTCGCTTCGCGGACCTTTCTGCGCCGGCCAGCCTGCCGGCGCATGCTGTGGGAGCTGGAGCCGCTGGCGGACCAACTCTTCAGTAGGTCGACTTTTACTTACCGTACTACTCCTACTACTGCTACCACCACTACCACTTTACTCGCGTTACTAGTACTTTTTTGCCCCCCCCCCTCGCGAAACCCCTCGCCCCCACGCACCTGCAGTCGTACCACCTTGGGCCCCCCCAAGTCCTTCCAGCTCTTGAAGCCCTTGAGGCACCTGCCGATCTCGTCCTCGATGGTCCTGGTGCACGTGTATTAGGTGGGGTGGGCGGGGTGCGGTGCAGGCTTCGGCGGGTGTGGTGTTGGTACGGCAAAGACATGTCTGACTGCCGATCTCGTTCTCGATGGTCCTGGGGCATATGCACATGGTGCATTGTGGTGGGTTGGTGGTGGTACTGCAACAGCAGCTGCTGACAGCAGCATTACTAGGGAGTGCCGTGAAGAGCTCTCACCCAGCTCCCGCCCAGCTTTAATCCAGCTCTTTTCTGGAATCCAAGGGGCAGCGGCACCCAGCAAGCCGTGCGGGCCCCCGGACCTCCTGCCATCCTTGACCGCCACGCCTTTTACCGCATGCTCGGCGGCTTACACCCGCCTGCCCACCCGCCTACCTCTCACCCGATTGCTATTCCCCTCCCCTTGCGCCATATGCGCCTTCCCATGCCCGTCTGCAAAATTTGCAGCTCTGCAGTTTACCCCCCGCCCCAATGCACGTCTCCCAACACCCCGCGTCCGACCCAGTGCGGCTGCTTTGTTGCCCTACCGCCAAGAAGCCAACAACTCCCACACCACACCTCGGGTCTCCTCACTTTACCATGGCCTGCGGCAGCTGCAGGTCCGCGGCGAGGCGCATGGCCACGGGCCGGGGGTCGTAGCCCGTCTCTGCGTGTACAAGGGATACGAGGGGGTGGGGGAGCTGGCGACAGGCGTGGGGTTTGCGCTGTGGGTGTGGATTCTTATTAAACAGGGCATCGGTCAGGTTCGCTTGGGCGTCGCGTGCCGGTGTGGCGCGCCCAATGTGGGTCCATACGCGGAGCCATGCAACTTCCACCGCCTCCTCGTGTGTCACGCGGACGTGCCGCCGCGGTTATCCCGCACACGCCCCGCCAGGCGCCACTCACCCCCAATGTGCCACAGGAAATTCTGTTGGGGGGCAATACCAGGAACGGGACAAGCATACCGTCAGTACTACGTATGCGATATGCTTGGGTAGATGGGTGGAGGGGGGACGGAGGCTAGCACAGTGTCCGTTCAAGCATTACCGCAACCCCTAGCTGCCTTGCAAGTGCTAGGGGTCACCCCATACCCATAGAGCGGCGGGGCTGCGGCAGCAGCGTCAGCCCCGTGTCCTTTGGTCACGGGCCATGCAGCACCACGTGTGGCTTGACATCATTACTGCCAGCCGCTCTTTAATGCACTTGCCGTCTGCCACGCCTTCCGAACGCACCTCCCGAATGTCCCCCTCGTCCCGGTCAATGTTGACCATGACGGGCACGAGGGTTGTGGTGCGCTGCCTCTTGGGCGGGGGCTCGGGTGCAGCGCCCAGGTGGGCCATGGCCTGCGACCGGAGCTCTTCGACCAGCGGACCCTGCGCGCCTCCCGCCGCATTGGCTGCTGGTGGTTTCGTAGAAGCCATGTTTGATATATCCTGCTTGTGTTCGAGCTGCTAAGAGTTGCAAAATGACGAACGGGGCGGAAGAAGCCAGGTCACTGTGCCCTTGAGTGTTCTTCAGTAACTAGTTCACCGCCATCTGAGTATAATGGACAAGTATAAGCATCTGAACAAGCGGACAAATTGGAATGCTCCGATGGAATGGCAGTTTACTGCATTGGCATGAGGCGAAGTGTAGGGCGGAGCTCGGCGAACTGGCAGGACACAGGAGTATTGATGCCTGTACATTTCGTTAAGCGTGATTACTGTACAAGCCAGGTTGATCACGAGTTGCTATTCGGCCCTGGACCTAGATCTTTACTGCATTGCGCGCGGGACGCTTCCTTGTAGGGCCACACGGCCCGTGAAAGCACAGCAGCACCATGTCGGGTATCGGGACAGGGGTGAGTGTGTCGTGGAGCTCAAGACTCGGGAGGCACGGCTTTGCGCGGAGGTCATGGCCTTACGAGGAGCCTTTTGTCGCCCCTCTACGCAGTACGATCTATCATCCACCACATACTCTCCTGATGGAAAGATTTTCCAAACAGACTATGCTCAAAAGGCGGTCGACAACAGCAGGTAGGGTCTGCGAAGGGGTCAACACGAGGGCTGGACAACCGGGAACGACCTCGGCTCGGTGGCCACCCCAACTCGCAGCCGCGCGTGGAGGTCACTCACTGACACCCTTCTCCGCTCTCCTCCTCCCACCCCTCCCTGGACAGCACTGTCATTGGCCTGAAGTGCAAGGACGGCGTCGTGCTGGTGGGTAACCCCCATGCTGCACGCAGTTCTCGGGGCTTGCCGCCATTTAAGCACGCGCGTGACATGGCCGCGGTCAAACTGGATGCTGCAAGCATGGATGCGGCTGCGGCCGTTGCTTGCGCGCTCTGCCAGTGGTGCATCAGCCCTGAGCGCCTCCTGCTGTTGGCGACCACACCTGCCCAACCAGTCACGTGCCAGATCCTTCCCAGCAGCGTGTTACGCTGCTTGCGTGGCACCTCAGACGCCATGATTGTATCGGGTTGGGCTAGGTATATGACCGCCCCCTTCGTGGTGCTGGCACACGTGCCGGCCGATCTGTACGGCGGAGGGCTGAACACCACCTCATCTCCTGCCTCAATGCAGGCTGCTGAGAAGCTGGTGCTGACCAAGCTGCTGGTGGAGGGCTCCAACCGCAGGATACACAACGTGGACCGCCACGTGGGCGTGGTGAGCGACGGAGGGAGGGAGGGGGGGAGGGGGTGAAATAGCAGGCGGGGCAGGTCGATGGTGGAGGGTGGTACGGCACGTGGGCGTGGTGAGCGACGGAGGGACGGAGGGAGGGGGGGTTGGGCGGTAGGCCGACAGACCAAGTCCACAAATCGACGAGGTCGATGATGGAGGGCGGGGTGGAAATCGCCGGCGAGGGAGGGTGTGGGGGCTCGCAGAGCTGGGGTTGTCAGGGGTGTGGAGGCCGTATACTATTGCGGAGACGGCAGGTGGTACGGTACGTGGGCGTGGTGAGCGGCGGAGAGGGAGGGAGGGGGGAGAGCAGGCGGGGCGGGGGAGGGGGGTGGCGGAGCACGGGTGCGGAAGCCGTTCTCTGTCTTAGCAGACTGCAGGTGGACGGGCACGTGGGCGTGGTGAGCGGCGGAGAAGGGAGGGGCGGAGAGAGCAAGGGCGCCACGTGTCAACGCCGCAGCGGGGGACCCCTGCAGTCTCCCGCGAGTCTGCCCTCTAGTGTGTTGTGGCTGAAAGGTGACCGGTATCAACCTGCCTACGGCCCGTACCTCCCGTTTGCGGCTATCTTTGCCGGTCGCCCTCGATCACCTGTCCACTCCTGTGTGGAACCATCCTCACACTTGCAAGTGCCTCCAGGAAATGATATGCCTCCGGTGATTGATTTGACTGGACACCTTTTCCTACCTGTATAACTGCCGTCGTACAGGCGGTTGCCGGCCTGGCGCCCGACGGCCGCATGGTGGCCTCCCGCGCCTGCGACGAGGCGGCGCAGTACAAGCGCGTGTACGGCGAGCCCATCCCCGGGCACGTGCTCACGGAGCGCGTGGGCAGCTACGTGCACCTGTTCAACCTGTACTGGTCGCTAAGGTGGGGGTGGGGGGGAGGCGTTGTGATGAAGGTGTGGGAGGAGGGGCGGGAAAGGGCGTGAGGGAGCATGGCAAGGCGGGACGCGCAGCCGGGGACTAAGGTATGGGGCCCCGGTTGCAGTCTGGTGGTTCGTCTTGGGGGTTCAACCGCTGGGCGGGTAAGGGTTACCCAGAGGAGGCGCAAACAGGCGTGGGCAAACAGGCGTGCACCTGTTCAACCTGTACTGGTGGCTAAGGTGGGGGTGGGGGGTTAAGCGGTCGGAAGACAGACGTTGTCTGCAACACGACGACGTTGATATGAAGCCGTAAAAATAAACCCATCCCAACCCGTTACCGGACCGCCACGGGCGATGAGTCGATATGTCCGCGTAGCTGAGGCTGAGGCTGCGCCGGCGTGTAAGGCTGCTAAGCTGATTGTTGCTGATAGTACGTGAATAATAATAGTACGTAGGGTTGGGTAGGCGTCAAGGGAAGAGGTGGACTAGTCCCGACGTGCGTGCACCCGACCCGCGAAAGCAAAAGCAAAGCTCCCGCGGCCCACCTGGAGAGCCGAGGTGGGGGTAGCGGACAGGTGGTGGCAAGCAAGCAAGGGCCGCGCGGCTGAAAGCCGGGGGGTCATGCGGAGGCCATGGTACAGACCCGGGGGGCTGCAGTTGTGGCTTGTGGGCTGTGGCCTGTTGGTGTTGGCGCAGGCGGGGTTTGACAGGTGTGCTTCTGTAACAGGTGTATGCGGGGATGCGCCATCTGGCAGAATGAGAAGCCGGGCGGCTAAGACGGCGTCCCTCGCGTTGGGCGGGTGGGCGGGTGGATGGTGACGACAGATTCGCGGGCTCACTAGGCGCATGGGGCATTGAGCGCAGCAGACGATGCCTGATCTGCGCATGTGCATTGAGCGCTGCAGGCGACGCCGGACCTGCTGCTACTGCTACTGCTGGTTGTTTGTGCGCAATGGGATCGACTGTATCGACCACGGCATTCGCTGACACGCCTGCGGCGTGCGCCTTACCCATGTGCCGTGCAGGCCGTACGGCGCCACGCTGCTGATGGCGTCGTACGACAAGAACGGCCCGGCGCTGTACGCCATCGACCCGTCCGGGACGGCGCTGGTGAGGGGGGGGGGAACGTGGGGAGGAGAGGGAGAGGGGCTGAACGGGAGGGAACGGGATCGGCCGGACAGTAGAAGGGGCGGACGACGCTGGGGGAGGGTATACAGCTGAGGTGTGAGAGGGCTGGGAGAGGGCTGCAGCTGCAGTTGGTGTACTCAAGGCGTACGGAACAGGTGCGGTTGGCGGTGTCAGGCGGCTCTATATCCTCTTACCCAGCAGCTCTACTTCGGCGCCGCCGTGGGCAAGGGGCGGCGCTTGCTCAGCCTAAGCGGACATGCGGCCTTTCACGACCTATTTCCTACTTCTCTGTCTTTCTTGCCTCCCCCTTGCAGCGCTACTTCGGCACCGCGGTGGGCAAGGGGCGGCAGGCTGCCAAGAACGAGATCGAGAAGCTCAAGCTGGGAGAGATGAGCGCGCGGGAGGCGGTCATCGAGGCGGTCAAGATGTGAGTGACTTACGGTGTTTGTGTGGGTTGGACAAGTCACTCACGTGTGTATGGGGTGTGGTTGTCGAGGGCCGGACGGGGGAGGGCTGCTGATCCAGCACGGAAGGCGGTCATCGAGGCTGTCAAGATGTGAGTGAAACGAGGACATTGGATTGGTGAAGGGGAAATGGGGAAGGACGGTAAAGAGTGGGTAGAGGCGCCACGCTCGGCGCTGTGGCGCTCCGTCGCGAGCACCACACCTTTGTGAGGTGTGGCTGCCGCGTTTGCTGCTTGCTGGAGAGCTGCGAGTGCGTGTGCTGGTGCTGGTGCGTTGGACCGTGCCTGTCCAAGCGCACCTTGCAATTTCCACGTGCAAGACGGCGAAGAGCGCTGCGATACGCCAGACTTAATGAGCTGTCGCTTACAGTCAAATACCGCGCACGTCGCTCGCTGACGCGTCGTGTGTGAGGTGCAGCCATGCTGCACCACGAGCACACTCCGTCCATCTGCCTGTTTGCGTGTGATTTTTTTGAATAACATTTTGCCTACTTCCCGCACCGCATCCACAACACTCCGGCCATGTGCTTGCAGGACTGTAGGGCGCGTTCTGCTGTTGCTGTTGTTGTTTTTTGCTACAGCTGTTGTTGACAGTGGTGCACCTTTGCCCCCGTCCTTTTCCCCGCAGCCTGCACGACGTGTAATGTCCGTGGCAAATGCGCATTGCGCACCTTGCCATACGTTCCATACATGACCATGTCTGATTTACCGGTGTATAAAACCTGCCGCAGCCTGCACAAGGTGCACGACGAGGACGGCAAGAAGTTCGAGATCGAGGCCAGCTGGATCTGCGACGAGACCAACAAGGAGCACCAGCGGGTGAGCGCGCACACGCACCCACACCCATTGCGTGTATGCATTACGGCTGTATTGGTGCGAAACCGCTGTGGTGAGGCCAACAAGGAGCATCAGCGGGTGAGCCAGCGGGCGCGGGGGCGTGCTCAGCACGGGGTCTGCAGGGGCCCTCACCACTTGCGAGCATGCACAACAGCGTGCTTGCGTCAATGTCTAGTTTGCGAGCATTTAGGGTGTATCTCTTACGTTGCTGCTGGGTTGGCCGTCCGATGCTGAGGCATCGTAGGATGGTGGTGTGAGGTAACATAGCCTTGAGACTACACCAGTGCCCCGCCTTGGAGGAGAACGTGCACGGTGGTAAGGAACAGGGGGTGACAGGCGCGATGTACGGTCTGTCTTCCGGCGGCGGGCATGCCACAGACCATCCATCGTGCCAACCACCGCTTGTTCCATACCACCGCGCACCTTTTCCTCCGACGCGGGAGACTGTGTGTATTCTCAAGGCCGTGTATCCTCACAACCTGACCCCATCGTAACTGCGCCATTCCAATGCTGCTGTCACAGACACCCAGCGCACGCGCGTCCCTCCGGTGTAGTGTGGAAATCTTAATTGATGTTTGCTGCATTACGTTTGTTATAGTCTACGTAATTATCTCGCTCCTCCGACCCACCCACCAGGTCCCTGCCTCTCTGATGGAAGAGGCGGAGCGGGCGGCCAAGGCAGCGCTGGAGGACTCCGACATGTGAGCAATGGGGGGTTGGGAGGGAGGGAGTCTTGGACATGTGAGCAAACCTGACAGGGGTGGGAGGCGGGGGGTGGGAGGCGGGGGTCCTGGACGTGTGAGCGAATGGGGATGAGAGGCGGGAGGCCGCGGAGGGGTATGAAGTTACTGAACGCCTGGAGAAGGGGGTCGGGCGGGGGCGCAGGGGTTGCTAGGATGGGAAATGTGTACTAGGGGGGCGAGAAGCTACGGAATGTGTACGGATGGCAGGGGCGTTGGGTGTGTAAAGGAGCGAACACAAGTGGCGCGCGACCGTGCCGTGGCAGGATGTGGCGCCAAGTTGTGTTTTACGGGGGCGGCTTAGGGCCTGCATGGCACAGGGGTTGGAGGTTAGGTGGATGGAGGCTAGGTGAGTCTGCACACGGTCAGTAGGCAACATCGCCGGTAAGTGAAGAGCGCTCGGCGGACCAAATCGCGCGGGGGTATGAAGGTTCCGGGTGTACGAGCGGACTGCACCACAGTGTGCTAGCGCGGAGTGTGTGGGTTAACCAGCGGACGGAGGAGCATGCGCAGGGTTTCAGGAGGCAACGCCGCCCTGAGCTGGCAGGGGGACTGCTGGTCGCTGCTGTTAGAGCACGGAAGGGCCCAGGGGCGAGGAGGCCGTGTTGGGCGTGAGGGAGTCACGGAAAGGTTCCAGGGGTTGGCGAGGGCAGGCGAGGAGATAGCGACCAGGTAGGCGGCACGCATGCAACGCGAGGAAAGTGTGTGTTGGGCGTCAGGGAGTCACGGAGCGGGGCCAGGGGGTAACGGTAGGAGGCTGCAGGCGAGGAGGTGGCGACCTGCTGGGCGGCCGCTCCTTGGCAGGGGCAAGCGAGGAGGTGGCGACGTGGTCGGCGGCCGGCCCTTGGGGTTGCAGCGGGTAGAAGCACCGGGAGGGCGGAGGCAGGGTAGGACGAGCGCCCTCGAGGGCCTGCCGACCTCAGCGGACGATGGAGGCAGCACCTGCAGGCATTGAGTCAGGGCTCCCTTGGCCCTGATCCTCGTAACCGTTGCTTTCTCCCTTGCTTCCCTTCGCTGCTTGCGCTCATGTGCTTTTCCTGCTCCCCGCCCCCTTGCAGGGATGACTGAGCGAGGCCTGGCGGTGTTGGCACAGCGGCAATACTTGGGTTGTGGTGCGTACGGCAGGAGCTATGTAGCGGCCATGGCGTGGGGATAGCGGGGCCAGGAGGCCCCCTTTTGAGCGGGGCGACGGGTCTGCAGCGCCTGCCTCTGTAGTAGATGCACGCGTACTTTCAGGTGACGGTACTGGTGCTTGTGTGCGAAGGAGCACGAGACAGTTGGATGAGGGAGAGGCACGGCCGCGTGTTGGCTGGTGGCTGTGTGGCGTCGAGGTGCTGGCATACCACTACCGGTATGGGCTGTAGGGGGTTGTTCCTGCGGTCGAGGTACGGTAGCAGGTGCGACAGTTCAGCGCTCCGGTCGCCATGGTGTGCCTCGCTTGTGTGGCATAGGTTCTATCAAACACTGCCAGCGGTTGTGTCTTAGTGCCGACGTCCGCATGGTGGCGTGGAGCTACTTAGAACCGAAGGGGCAGGGCCATTGGCTCTGGTGTGGTCTGTGTGCTGTTGACAGCGACGGCTGGCTTTGCGTGCTGCTGATGGAAAAAGCACGTGTTGGGAAGCAGAGGGAAGAGGGCTTGGCTGTGGCTTGTGAGGTGAGAGATGCAGTGACAGTCGTTGGGTTTGCCGCAACCACACCTGCACACGTTTCACAGCGCAAGGGGCGCTAATGTAAGGTTGATGCGAGCGACACAGATCTGTATGCACGTACGATTGTACCCGACGCAGCTTTTACTGCCGATCTGATGGCACATAGCACCACGCCACCACCTGCCACAGGCGGTATCGAGTCAAGCCCTTGTAACCCTCTCTTGAAGATTTGAAAAAATGTTACAGGCGCTGCATTGGTGGGGTAGCCCTCAGGCCCCCAAACACGCTAGTGCACACGCACCGCACAAAATCAGGGCACAGCAAGATCAAGGCCGAGGGAAGTCCTACAGCCCCAACACACAGCGGCACAAGCAGGAGGGCATCCGCGCCCACGGGTCCACGTACGGCACCGTACTCAGCACGTACATTCACGAGTCAAAGGGTCCGCACACGCGATTCACAGCCACTGCTCTGCCCTGCCGCCTAACCTGCCTTCCCGCATGAACCTTATGTTGTCCACATGACATGGCCCTGTTGGCAAGGTCGCCCTGTTGGCAGCCAGGCTGTTTTACACACCACAGTATGTCCCGCGCCCTGCCTCCGCCCATGGCCAACGGCCCACCAACCACCACAGCCGCACAGCGGTTCGCATGCTTTTGTCGGTGGAGCCTGGTGACGCACATGCACTGCGCAACTCTGGCCCGTCCATACACGCCGTCTGAAACACGCAGTGAGATTCAGTGCAGGTCGGTCACAGCGCATGCATGCGTACAAGCAGCTGCCCTTCCAAAGCAGCTGCAGAGCTCCACACACCGCCAGCTCACGTTGCGACGTATGAGGGAGACACCAACGCCGACGCACGTGGTTTTTGATGTGCACAGTCCGTACATACTGGCTACGTCACCGTGCCCACACAGGCAATTTGGATTATGCACAGTCTATACATATTGGCTACGTCATCGTGCTACGACCCCGGCGCCTTCGCGTCAGACTCGCTCCCGCTCCCGGGGTCGCCTCCAGACTTTTCCCCTGGCCCCCCTGCCGCCTCCCGCTCGT
Organism: Chlamydomonas sp. KOR1; assembly: GCA_036984285.1. Lineage (NCBI taxonomy): Eukaryota > Viridiplantae > Chlorophyta > Chlorophyceae > Chlamydomonadales > Chlamydomonadaceae > Chlamydomonas > Chlamydomonas sp. KOR1. The sequence continues at coordinate 216,976 of BQMZ01000171.1, read as the reverse complement.
CCGGGGGCGCTGCTGCTGCCGCCTTGCGCTCCGCCAACGAGTCAAGCTGTAGTCCATAGTAGTCTCTATTGCGCTCCATGCACTCCCATAGCGGGCCCATAACTTCCGCGCATTTCTCCACGTCTTCGCGCCCCTGTGCCTTGACCTCATCGACGCAGTCGAGCCAGACTTGGAACTCAGACCGGCAGCCCCCGCCCTTCATCCATTTGCACCATGGGCATTCCTCCTCGTCCTCATTTGCTTCGTCACCTATGTCCGGCTGGGCCGCTGGGCGCTCCTTCTCTGCCGATGGCTCTACCATCAGTGCTACAAGAAGCAAGCGCTAAGCCAAACGCGCGTGATTGTTGTCAGAGCTATTAAATGCTTTTATAGAGTCAGTGTATCCTTGCAATAGGATTCGTCCAGGGCACAAAAGGTAGCAGCTGGTCAGGTTCAGGCCACGTTGAGTTTTTTGGTTTGTGGAGACACCGACGGCGAGAAAAGCAGCTCACAGGGTGCAAGAAGAAACCTCAATAACATGCCAGCCGGCGAGGACGCGGATCGTGCAGCCCACACTGGACAAAGGGAGGCGTCGTCCGATTCACGTCATGCTGCGCGCAGCAGGTGCCCTGGCAAGGCAAGGCCTTGTCAAACCCTTTCACTCAATGCATATCGAAGCGCTGCGTAATTACGTTCACGGATAAGCCCAACTTTGCGCCAAGCTCTCCGTCGTGAGGCAATTGCGCGAGTGAACCGTGGGACGGTGAAACAATGCTGCTTTAGTTGGCTGACGCTAAGCTGCGTTGTAAACAGCTTCAATCCGCAGTCTAACAGACCAAAAAGCGCCCACGTCAGGCAACCGATGAAGCCGTTGAAGCTCCCTGATTTCGGGCTTCCAAAGGTGCGCGTAGGCATCAGACTGACGACCCACGCAGACTGCTCCGACACGCCCACGCTGACTCCGATACGAGAAGGACCGCGTTCACGTCTGTGATAAGTCTCTTGCACAAGCTCGCATCAGAAGGCGTTTACTGAGACGTCGGCATGCGCTCGCCTGCGGCTGCCTGTGGTCCCAGGCTGCCCCACCGCTGCACGGCGTGTCGAGCCGTGCTTACGTACACGCAGTGCATACCACCCTGTTGTCCCTCCCCTGTTTCCTCTCTGTGAAGGAATCCATTCCCCATCTGCCTGCCCGCCTACACCCGCCTCCCTTCACATGCTGCACAGGGACTGTGGAGGATCCCCGTGCCCGACCCCAAGCCAGCCCCTACCCCAACAGCCCATCCGTCTGCGGCAACCCACCATGGCAACCCCAGCGCTGCATCTGCCAGCAAGGCACCGGCACACTGCCACGTGGACAGCATGGCTTTGGAGCCGGCCGGACCCGCGTTGGAGCCCTCTACCCCACAGGCCTCCTCAGCGGTGGAAGCGCTCCCGGCAGCAACAGGCCCTCCTGACACCGCCACCATAGGAAGCAGAAACGCTACTGGCAGCACCAGCAGCAGCACAGACACCTCACACACAGGCAGCGCAGGCGGTCCGGGTGGCATGGGCCCGCAGCAGGTGCGGCTGAGGCAACAGATGGAGGCGGCCGCGGCCGCCGAGGCTGTTGCGTCTGGGATACAGACATCCTCTCCGCCGCTGGCCATTCCCGCCGCCGCTGCCGTACATCCCGTACATGGACAACCGCTAACGGCTGCAGGAGGCGCTGTAGGCACGGGGCTTTCCGGGGTCCAAGAGCAGGTGCCTTTGGTGGGCGTGGGTAGCGTGGGTAGTGGGAGTAGTGTGGGGCGCAATAGCGGCGGGGTGCTGGCGGCCGCCAGTCAGGTGGCGGAGGGTGGAACGGCGAGGCGGCAGCAGGGGCGGCAGCAGCGGGCCCGGGGCGGGGGCGGCGGAGGGGGCGGCAGCGGGGGAGAGGAGGACGCGGTGGCCGCCGGCCGTGCACTGGAGGTAAGGCTGGGGATGTACGTTGTGCACAGGGCCAACGAAGAGGGACCATTGGGGTGTTTGAGGGGACGAAAATCATTTGATTTGAGGGGAGCGCACGGAGGGCAGCGTTTAGTAAGGCGCTGTGCGTTGGTACCGTCGTGCGGTAGTGGGGCAAGGCCGCTGCATGTTGCCCGAGCCCATTCCCTTTGCAGCAGTGCTTCTGAGGCTTCACATGAGTTGTGGTACTCTGGCGTGTGGCGTCTGGCCCCTTCCATGAACCGCTCAGAAGGACGCTGCCTGACAGTTGCAGTTACAGTTACAGACCCCGAGAGGGGGCACGTCCGGAGAGCCACGCTGCCCTGCTCCTTCGCGGCTTGCTGCCCCGCCCCCATCATGACCCTCCCCCATTTCCGTCATACCCGTACAGTGTACGACAATGCAGTATCACAAATGTAACATGCACTCCATTCCTGGGTTGGTCTGGCAGGAGGACGCTGCTCTGCTGCTTCGGGGCCTGCTGCCCCGTCCCGGCCCCGTGCTCGACCCACACCACCACCCACACCCGCCCCCCGCCTCCACCTCCAACGACACATTTACACAGCAGCTGCACCACCTGCCGCCGCTGCACCTCCACTATCACCCCGGTCACGAGGCCAAGGTCACCGCCGCCGCCGCCGGCCCTACTGCTGCTGCTCCCTCCGCTGTGGTGGGCCCCAAGGCCGCCGCTGGCACCGCTGCTGCTGCAGCTGCCAGCAGCGCCGCCTGTGCAGATCCCTCCAGCGGCGTGGTGTCTGCCGCAGCAACCACAGCCCCCTCGGTGGGAAGAGTGAGGCTGGCGGCGTTCCTGGACTCTGGCAGGGAGTACACCACCTTTGGGGTGGTGGACGACGGGCCAGGGGAGGGGCAGCAGCAGCTGGGTGGAGGGGCTGCGGCAGGGGCGGAGGGTGGGGAGCAGGGCGGTGGCGTTGGTGGTGTGGAGGCAGATTGGCCCGCGTACTCACGCATCAGCGGGAGCAGCTACGGTCAGAGCGGTGGTGGTGGTGGGTTAACAGCAGGGGGCAGGGAGGAGGAGGAGGGGGTGCCTGGTGCTGCGCCGTCGTCAGCGGCAGGGGTGCCCGCCGCCGTGCCTGGCTGGGCTGGGGCTAGTAAGCTCGCAGCGGCGGCGGAGGGGGCGGGACTCCGTGTGTCGGAGGCAGCTGAGGCAGCAGATGCGGCTGCTGGTGGTGTGTTAAGACACGTGTCACACGTTTCGAGCCTGAAGCGCGACGCGGTGGAGGGCGGAGGGCGCGGCCGAGTGACGTTTGCCAATCCGCCCGCCGTATGCTTTCCCTCCTCACCGGGGCTGGCGCCTGGGCGTTATCAGGGCATTACTTCTCCTCCCGCGATGCCCCCCTACAGCAGCCTCTGCTGGTGCCAACGGAAGAGCAAATGCAGCAGGGGGTGTGGGAGGGGACGCAGGAGGGCCCGGGTTACGCGGTTCTGTGGGCGTGGCAGCAGCAGAGGTATCACCTGGGTGGAAACGGGGGCCGGCGGGTGGTGGTGGAGGCGGAGGCGGAGGCGGGCGGGGAGGGGGCGGTGGTGGGCGAGGGGAGCGCGAGGGACCAACAGCGGCGGCGGGCGGCGGCCACGGTGGCGGGCGCGGTGGCGATGCTGGTGGCGGCGGCGGCGTTCGGATGGTGGGTTATCGCGAGGGCGGGACGGGGTGGAATCGTTTGCGTGGGTGCATGGGCCGTGCAGAACCCTGTGACGACGTCGATCGCCCGCGTTATGAAGCGTGCGGACGTCTGGCTGTGAGCGGATGGCTTGTGGGGAAGCCGACACAGGCCGACCTGGACCATGTCTGCCAGGCTACTGTATGGCATGGCTCCCCTGTAAGACATTGGTGCAGATGCACAATGCCATGCCGAAAATCCCCACCTGTCCGTCGTATGCCTCCTGCCCGCGGGCTGACGTGGGTGTGCCTGCACGACCTAAGAGTGTATACTGCCGTACACGCACGTTGCCACGTGTAAGCCCGTCGTACGCGTCGCCAAGTGCCCGTGTCCGTCGCCCGCCCCCTGCTCGCAGGCTGACGTGGGTGTGCCTGCACGACCCTGAGAGTGTGGCGTGGGGGGTGGCGTGCGGCCTGGCCACGGCTGCGGCGGCGGCGGTGGGCGTGGGGATGGCCATGACGGCTGCGGGGGCTATGGAGCTCAGGGGTTGAGGTGCTGCGGGGGCTATGGAGCTCAGGGGTTGAGGGCGCCAGATGGTCGGGTTTGATTGTTGGTTGGTGGCATTGTATCAGACCGGTACACGCTGGCCGGTACACGCGAAGGTGTGTACCGTGAGGAGAGGGGGCCATGGATCTCAGGGGCTGAGGTGCAACGTGCTTGAACAAGGTTGGGCTTGCGGTGGGGTGGTAGTGGTGTGTTGGTGTGTTGCGGTGGGGTGGTTGTGGGGTGGTGGAGTTGTGACGGAGCTCAGGGCATGAGGGCGCAAGTTGGCCAGGCTTGCCCAGTATTTGGTGGTGTATTGACATCAAAAGGCGTGTGCCATGGGAAGCGTGGGCCATGGAGCTGAGGGGATGACGGCACAAGGCGGCTGAACCGGGTCGGACAAGTTTGTTGTGGGGCGTTGTGCTACAGAACTCGAGGCGCGGTGACGGTGACCTGAGGGGTGTGGTGTGGTGGTGTGTGTGGCGGCGGGCAGGGGCCAGGGAGCTCAGGGGTTGAGGGCGCAAGGTGGCAGGGCTTACCTCGTGTGGCGCTGTGTGGCGCCTCGGGAGCTGTGCTGTAGCTTTCAAGGCGTGTAACGGGAGGAGCGGGCGCCATGCTTTTAGTTTTTAATACGTGGAGGGTGGAGCTCATCAGGCGGTGAGGGCGAAAGGCGGGTGGGCATGCCTTGCGTGGGGGCATTGTTCTACAATCTGCTGCACGTTTCCGGTACATGTCGCGGGGTGCATATGTAAAGGCGCGAAGTGTACACGTCAAGGCGGAAGTGTACCAGGAGAGGTGTGTACCAGGAGAGGTGTGTGGGTGTGGGCGCGGGGGTTGGGGTTTGGGCGGGGGGACGGGGGACGGGGAGGCGAGGAAGGAAGTCAAGGGTTAACTGTAGGGGCACGATGCCTCGTGGTGTTGACAAAATCGTCCCGTCGCTGTCGCTTAACTGTAAACCTTGTCCAGGTTTCCACGGAGAACCCCATACCGTATGCTTGCACGTGCAGCCAGGGGAGCTCCCCTGGGTGCACCTGTAAGTGCACCGGGTGCTCAACCGCTCATCAGCATCGGGAAAGGGAGTCTTACCCAAAGGGCGTCTTCAAAGGCTATGCTCGCTGGGGCCGTCCATATTGCTGTGAGACGTGGGGGAACTCACGACATGCATTTGAGACTTGCTGGCAGTTTGTAAGTAGGATCCGGAACCCAGCACTTGCCGGCTGTGCTTGGCGATTGACCCATGGGTCTCTGCGACGGCGGGCCGTAAGAGCCAAAGAGCTCGATGCCAACTAGCTGCCTCCTGTCGCCAATGAATGCGTGGTTTTAATTACATGCAAAGGATTGATAAGGGAGCAACGGAACAAGATCTGCATCGTTGGAGCAACTCCAGGGCGGAGCGCACCTTCCGGTCCCGATCGTGGCTGCTGTCACGCGCCACGCAGGACGCCGACGCAGAGTCACCAACCTTGTATCCAATCACAAACAACAGTAGGCATGTTACTGAACATCGCAAGGCTGCAATTACAAATCCAAATTTGAGTCCCTCAGTCTTTGCTGTTTGTGCCGGATGGCTTCGCGCTGTTAACGGCTCGGTTCGAGTGTACAGGACATCTACTTACATGTAGCTGCTTGACAGTATCTGTGCGCTCATACTGATTTATAAATTTCGTGCTGCAGCAAGGAAAGACAGGGTCGCTGCAGGTCGCGGCTATGGCGCTCTCGGCAGCAGGGAAGCTTGTTTCAACTGGCGGGGACGCACACGCCCCGGCTGCGAGCAAAGAGGTGCGTATTGTCAATGCGTTAACAGTAATTACAGCGCGGGTTGTGTCATCAGTTCATTTGTCATCAGGTGCCTGGACGAGCCAGCTACATACACACTACGGCGCCGCGTTGTCGCGTTGACACCCGCTACCGGATAACCCCACAACCCACCAACCCAAATCAACAGGACCTGGGAGGCACAACGGCAACGCCGACCCCACAGCACACCCCGCCTCCTCTCCACACCCCCGATACGGCAACGGAGCGTCCCACCCTCCCTCTCCACACACCCCGGCCACCGCCCCCACCGCCCCCATCCCCGTCCCTTCCCCCTCCCGCCGCCCCTCCCAGCCGCTACCCCCACTCGCGCAGCTCTTCTCGGCCCGCACTGCCCCCGGGCCTCCCTCCGCCCCCCTGCCCATTAACCCACACGCACCTGGCGCCACCGCCACACGTCTCGCCGCACACCGACCTCCGGCCCTGGAGCAACCCCCGTCGTCCCCAACACTAATTTCAGCCAGTGCAGAAGGCACGGAGGTCGAGGTTACGATCGCGGAGGAGGGTACCCCTTCGTCCGACGTTCACACGCGATGCGGCAATCCTCTGCACTACACACAGCACCACTACCACCACCACCACTACCCACACCGGGAGTCGGAGGACGAAGAGGACCTGTTCGGATCCATGCCCTCAGGCCCCAGCACTGTGCCCGTTGGTGCTGTGCTGTTGGAGCAGAGCCTGGGCCGGTCGTCGGGCCAGCCGGACGAAGGTGCAGCACCAGCAGCAGCAGCAGCAGCAACTGCTGCTGTTAAACCACACCTGCATGTGCAGCAGCCCGAGCAGCAGCAGCAGCAAGAGAACGAGCGGCAGGGATGGGGACAGGATGAGGTGTCGGCGATGCCACTGCAGGAAGCCTTGCCCGGGTTGGGCCGATGCAGCGACAGCAGCGGGGGCACGTCTGTTACAGCTGGTGGCGTGTTTGGGGACTGGCGGCTGAATGAGGACGAACTGAAAGCAACAGCGGCAACAACACCGGTGGCGCTGGGGGGCGGGGCAGCGGCGGCGCAGCCAGGTGCGAGGACCAGCAGTAATGCGCAGCCAGCAACCACACTGCATATGCCGGTGACCCCGTCCGTGACCCCGTACGTGCCCCCAGAGTGGGTGCTGGGTGCGGATGTGGTGCCGTCCGGCGGTGTGGTGTCTGCTCGCTCCACCCTGTCCGTCGTGGATGAAGAACAGGAGTCGGATGTATGCGGGGCAGGTGTGGAGCAGAAACAGGAGCAGGAGCAGGCGGAAGGTCTGGGAGGTAGCGTGGGGGTTGGGGCCTGGGAGGGGCAGCAGGGCTGGACGCATGGCATGGGGTGGGGGCCGGGGGTGAGCGGGGAGTGGGGGTGCAGTGGAGGGGCAGCAGGGCTGGGCGCACGGCGGTAGCGCGCAGCGGCGTGCGAGGACGCAGCAGCTGCAGCTGCCGCGGGGAGTGGCGGCTGCTGTGGAGAGGCTGCGCAGTGGAGGCAGCGGGGATTTGGGGCTGGGGTTTCCAGGCCTGGGTGTAGGGAGCAGCGACGGCGGCGGGGGTAGTGGCGGGGCGGGGGAGGCGGCGGGGCGGTGGTGCTTTGGGGAGGGACTGGCGGTGGGGAGCAGCGCCAGCAGTGAGCAGCTGGGGCTGGCGCAGTCCTCCGCGGGGGCGGACAGCATGGGCAGTGTGGGCAGCATGTCTAGCATGGTGGGCCGGGGGCCGGGGTCCCAGGAGGGGCAGGGGGTGTACGGGGAGCGGGAGGAACGGGAGGAGCAGGGGTTGCAGGGGGCACTGGCGGCGGCGGCGGGGACAGCAACTCCGGTCGCCGTGTGCCTGCCGGGGTCAGGGGTAAGCGTCATGGCGCGTGGCAGGAGCCCGGGTGGGGAAGGGCGAGAGGAGGATGTCCTGAGCATTACGCTCGGCCTCCTGGCCCCTATCAGCAACGACGCCCCCATCGGCATTGGCGGCCGCGACACGTGCCCAACCAGCAGCGCGCCAGCAACGGGCGAAGCGGGCGGCGCCCAGCAGCATGACCTACACGCACCGCTACCCGAGGAGTTTACGTTCTCCCCTCCGCCCTCTCCCGCGCATCCCACCACCGCCTTCCCCTCCGCGCACCTCCCCGCCACGCCGCTGCTGTCGCCCCCACTCAGCCCCCACGTCCCGTACCGCGCCCTCAGCCCCCACAGCCCGCACAGCCCACACCACCCCGACATAGACATTCGGCCCCTGCCCGCCTCACCCCACATCTCCGTCCCCCTGACGACCACCATCGCCGCAGCGGCCTCTCCCCCACCCTCACCCACACCCACAGCTGCAGCCGCAGCCCCCACGTTTCCACCCCCCACCAGCCCCTCCCTTCCTGCATCCCCCCACGCCCCACCAGCGCCCCGCGTCAGCGCCTCCAAGTCCGCCGCGGACCTGCAATCCTTGCTTCCAGACCAACGGCCCTACCACCACAATCAAGACCACCTTCGCCGCACGGCCGCTGCCCCCGAGCCCTCCGCCCCCTCCCCCGCCGCCGGTCCCGGTCCCGGTGCCGCCCACGATCACATGCAGCACCAACACGCTGCACACCAGGTGCTAACCCACAAGCTGCTGAGGGCCCACGCATCCGCATCAAACCTGCTGGACGCCGCATTGTTGCACCTGCACCATCCCCACCACCACAACCAACTGCTGGCAGCAGCTGTCCCACCCGCGCCCTCGCCGGCGGCCCTCACGATTGACCATGGCACGCGGAGCCGCGCTGCATCTCCGGTTGCCGCCCCCAACGGCGCTGCCGGCCTGAGTCCACAGGGTACAGCCGAAGCTGCGGGAGCGGGCGGCGGTGCGCGTGTGGTCCCAGACAGCGCGGCTGCCGGCGGCGGTGAAAGCGCGCTCGCCCTGCCAGTGCTCCCCCTGCCGGGCCCAGACCCCAATGTGGCCCCTCCCGGTCCTGCGCCCCACGTGCACGTGGCAGTCGTGCCCCCTGCCGCATGGCGACACGTGTGCTGGCAACAGCAGGGCGGCGGGGAGCCGGAACCAGCAGCAGGACAAGCAGCAGCTAAGTTATCACCTGCAGCAGCAGCTAAGTTATCACCTGCAGCAGCAGCAGCAGCGGTAGGGGGCCGGGAGCATGGGGCACGGCACATCGGTCAGGCAGGGGGCCACGCGGTGCGGTTCAGTGCGGCAGCGGGATCAGCAGGTCGCAACTCGGCTGCTGCTGCCGCGTCCTCTTCCTCTTTGACTGAGCCGCTGCTCCCCACTCACGACAGGAGGGTGACTGGGGGCGGCCGAGGCGGCGCGAGGCAGCTGGGGGCAGCAGGGGAGGAGGGCGGGGTGGCGGGGCAGCGGGCGGGGCCCAGCCGGAAGGTGGAGCTGGTGGTGCTGGTGGTGCTGCTGGTGGCGGCGGCCGTGGCACTGTGAGTTTACGGCACTGTTGGGCGTACGGCAATGTAGGGTGTACGCTGTACGTCAGGGGCTGCCTCTTATGCGTGCTGTTCACGCACCGTCCATGAGCTGCCTGCACATACACCTGCGTTGTGCACACCGCTGCATGCCACCAGTCACTAGAATTGCGACCTGTCGCTTGCTTGTAACTAGTACTTGTTATGTATAATGCTACTGTGACCACGCAACTGCCTGCACACACCTGCGTTGCACGCACCGCTGCATGCCGTCTCATCGTTCTGACCTCCAACTTATTACCGGTCGCATGTCCTTGCATGGCACACGCTTGACGAGCTGTTATGCTCACCTTGGTAACCCCACGTACAGGTTCCTCGGGTGGCTTCTAGGCAGGCTGTTCTTCCCTCACGCGAGGGATTGAACACCGGATGCGCGGTGGCCGGGTTCGGGTAGCAATTGGCCAGGCCGGACCTGATCGGACCCCGGGCCTCAGAACACGGAGTCCCGGACCACGGTTGGTAGGCTTGCCCCAGCAGCTCACATGTGTAGCAGTAGGCTTTCCCTAAACAACGTTGACATACGGCAGTGGTAGCAGTATACCGGGACTGCAGCATTATCGATATTGTAGACGGGAACCTGGTTGTTCCATGTCGTTGCGTTATCCGTGCTCATGTAGAGATGCTGTTGCGCAGACCGGAATTCGTGGTGCATAACGCGGGACACACACAGCCACAGACGAGATCAGTTGTTAGAGAGCAAGCAGCAGAATGCTCGAATGGGTTACAGGAGGGCTTGTGAAGCGCGGGTGCACGGTGCAGGCGGGTGCGCCTGGTTGCGTTGCGCATGCCGGCACGGTCATCCGCGTGTGTACTGCGTTTGTGCGCTTTTGTTCTTCGTGAGAAGGTTACAGGGGCTCGGAATTCGGTGCTTGGCAAGCACATGTGGGCGGATAGGAACGCTCCACGGACCACCGCGACCTACTCTACCCAGCTCTACCCAAGACTCGGAGAACTCGTCACACTGCCTGCTCCCAGTAAACTCACGAACAGAGGGATGGGGACCGAAGCGTGGACAGGGATAGCAGTCCGCGGTAGGCTCCGGGTGTGCAATTGAATGCATGTGGAGGAAGAGGGCATGACATACAATGTTGATTGGGAAGTCGATTAGGGGCTGCCTGAAGGCTGGGACCCAGGGACGGGGTCGAGGAACGGAGATGCTGGTCCCATCCTAACCCACCCTAGGGCCTGCAGCCCTTCACCGTGCGTGCGCAGCTGCGCGCCGCGCCTTCCCCCTAATTGCATGCCGTGGACAGAACAACTGAGCTGTCCTGTACGGTGTGTTGTGTGGGCTTGGGGAGCAGTAGAGCGGGGGAGCTGGGGAGCTGTAAAGCGCCGTGGGGCTGCCGTGCAGTTGCTGCCCTGTCGCCACGTTGAAAGGGCCAGAGAGGGCTGACTGACCTGCCATGTGCGTTGAACCGCACACGGGCTGGACAGGGGGCACGTTTGCAGACATGTACTTGGTGCCCAACACATACAGCAGGTACCGGCATTGCCGAGGGCTGGGCGGGTCGCATGGGGCAGGCGGGCTACATGAAGAAAACCACCGGGAGTGGTTTCGTCTTCTTTAAGTACGCCTCGTCATTCTCAAGGCTTATCAAATAGATTGAAACACAATTCGAGGAGTTCTCATACACAAGATACACCGTGTTGATATCGTGTTTCGTAAGGCGCGGTTGCATGTCCATCGGGGCGCACCTGGACAACAGCGACCTGCATAAAGACCGACTCCCTTGCTAATAGTCCGCCTTTAACGCTAGTCCGTTGCCAGCGCTTGTCAGCTGGTCGCGCAAGCAGGCACACCCCGGTCGAGGAACAAAGCTCTGGCGTGGGACCCCTGCTGGGCAGCAGGTGCGGCACACTGGCCTGCACTAGCCCTCGCTTCTTGTGACAGTCCATCTACTACATACGCCATTGGATGGGATCTCCCGCTGACACAGTGGCACCTGCCACGTGATCCTGCGCTGCGTGGCCTTTGTTTTGTCCGGCGTTTCAGGCCCTGGCACAGGTCCACCAGCCTGCAGAGCTAGCATGCCGCACATCACAACAGCTGACTTTGAAAAAAGTGCACTGGGTGCCCGCAGTTGCTGTGGCGCTGCTGCTTTCCGCCCATGTGCCCCGTCACGTGACGGCTGTACGCAGGCCGCCGCTTCAACCGTCCAGTAGTCAGCTGCAATCTCAGCCTCCCACCAGCCACCAGCAGCTATCACCAGCTACCACCAGCTACCAACCGAACCCAAACGCTAGCAGCCCCCCGCAGGCGGCAGCTTCCGCCGCATGGCCGCAACCCCTGGGGATTTGCCGTCCCGTGTACCTGCGGATTCACCACTTCAACAGCCATCCTCCGCCATCGCTCCTTCACCCGCCAGCCCATCTGGTACTGCACCCCCTCCTCCCTCCCGTCCCCCTCCCTCTCCCTCTCCTTCTCCTTCTCTTTACCTCCTCCCTCCAGCCACCTCCGCGCTGCCCCAGGACCTGTTTCTCCGCATCCTCAGCTTCCTCCCCCCCAACGAGATCGCCACCACCGCACGGCTCACATGCACAGCAGCAGCCCGCCACTTCAGCCGCGACCACCACCGTACCGTGCGCCTGACCACCCACCATCACCCACACCGCCACCCACACAAGCACCCACATCCGCAGGCGCTTCCCGCACATGCCTGCCACGTATGGAGGCGCTACGGAGCAGAAAGCCTTGCCCTCCTGTCCTTCCGACACAAGCTGATCCTGCTAAGCCACGCGGCAGCCACAGGCAGCCGTGCCTTCCTGTCCGCCGCCTGGCACCTGGTCAAACCCAGCACCTTCCCGCAGCTTCCTCCCAGCTTCTATGGCAGCCTGTACTACGGCAGCCCGGGCGGTGGGCCTGACGGCAGCGGAGAGGATGACGTGGGCCAGCGACACCTGCCGGATCCCGGTGCGGCAGCGGCGGCGGGCGGACACGCTTGCGTGCTGCTGCCGTGGATGGTGGCACGTGGCGTGCCGGTGCACCCAGGGCGTGCGCTGGCGGCGGCGGCGCGGTACGAAGACATGGCGGGGCTGAAGACTGCCTGGATGTTGATGTGGGGTGGGGTTGGGGATGCAGGGGATGGCAGGGCCGCGGCTAAGGCAGGAGAGGCTGTAGCGTACACGGAGCTCGACATGCAGCAGCAGCAGCAGCAGGGACAGCAGATGGAGCAGCAGCAGAAGCAACAACAGCAGCAGGAGCTGCAGACGCAGCAGCGCTGGGGCCGCATGGTGGTGAACGCCGCCGCCAAGTCGCGCACACCTGATGCGCGGGCCAAGCTGCAGTGGGTGCTGCAACAACTTTCCCTCCCGGCCTCCCACTCACACTCTAACACCAGCAGCTCAGGGGCCGCAGGGGCTACGGGACAGGGCACGGCCTGCTTCAACTCCCCCTCCTGCACACACCTCGGCGCTCAGCACAGGTCTCAGCACGATGCCTGCAGTGAGAAGACCCCAAGCTTGAGCAGCCCAACGGCGACGGGGCGGGGCGCGGGCAGCTGTGGTGACGAAGCCGTGTGCACGTGGCTGTCGTACGAGACGGCGGCCGCGGCCGCCAAGTCAGGGGACCTCCCCCGGCTGCAGTGGCTGCACGCGTGCGGCTGCCACGTGTCGCATTGGCGCGTGCTGGCGGCGGCGCTGCGGTACGGCCCGTTGGCCATGGCCGAGTGGCTGGTGGACGAGGCGGGGTGTCCCCTGCCCGTGCCGCCGCCGCCACCGCCACCACCACCCCTGCTTATGCCCCTGGCCCTGGGGGTCGGGGGTCGTGGATATTGGGCGGGAGACGGTGTTGGGGCAGCTGAGAATGGCGCTGGAAGGGACAAGGCTGGTGCAGGTGGTGATGTGGGGGATGTGGATGGTGGTGAGGGGGAGGGCGGTGAGGACGGTGCCGGGCATGACGGTGGGGGGGAAATGGACGAGCGGGAGCTGGCGTGGAGCACGGTGACGTACAAGGCGGCAGCGGCACGGTGCAACAGTAGCAATGGTGGTGGCGACGCACAGGGTGTTGATGGTGGTGGTGGAGGAGCGGTTGCCAAGCTGCTGTGGCTGCAGGCACGTGGCGTGCGGCCGCACCCCCACGCGCTGCTGGAGGCGGCGGAGCAGGGCGACATCCCCCTCATGGCCTTCCTGCAGGGTGACCCATGGGTCGTGTCGGGCCAGGGCAGCGACCCGCGGGTCAGCCCGGGCCAGAGCAGTGAACCATGGGTCGGCCGGGGCCAGGGCAGTGGCCCAGGGGTCGGTTGCGGCCTGCACGGCGACCCACGGGTCGGCCCGGGCCTACCTCTGACAGGGGAGGTCCTCTGCTACGCGGCGCTGTCAGGCCGGCTGGACGCGGCGGCGTGGCTGCTACGTGAGGGGTGTCCTGTGGATGGGTTTGCGGTGGGGATGGCGGCGGAGCGGGGTGACGGGGCCATGGTTGAGTGGCTGGTGCGGGAAGCGGGGTGCCCCGTGGGTGCGTCCACAGTTGAGGCCTTGGTGGAGGTGTGGCCGGAGTTGAGGGGCGGCATGGGAAAGGGGGTGGTGGTGGAAAGGGTTGCAACGGGGAAAGAGGAAACGGGGTGGGAGGGGCGCAGCAGCTGTTGGGGTCCGGGTGACAGGGAGCTGTTGCGGCTGGTGCAGATGATGCGTGAAAAGTGTGGGGTAAAGTTGTGCCGTACGGATGTACTGCGGTTGGCGGTACGGCGGGGGGACGTGGGGCTGGTTCGGTACCTGCACCAGGGCGCAGGGTGCGGGATGGGTACGGGGGTACTGGTGGAGGCGGCGAAGGGAGGGTGTGGGGCGCTGGTGGGGTGGTTGCTGGGGGGTGTGGGTAAGGGGGTGCGGGGTGGTGGTGGGGCGGTGGCGGGGAGGAGGCGGGGAGGCGTATGCGGCAGCGGCGGCCAATGGCGACTTGGCGACGGTGCGGCTGCTGCAGCAGCTGGGGGTGGGGTGGGGAAGTGGGGGTGTGCGGGGGGCCGTGAGGGCGCGGTGTGGGGGAGCGATGGTGGCGTGGATCGACGAGCTGCTCAGGTGATACCGTAGCTGTTAAAGCAGGAGGGCAGGGTGTGAAACCCGACGAGGCAGCTGTGCACGTGTGCTTGGCGTAGCGTTTGTGCAACCGTTTCGGTACGTGCTACTACAACACAGGAACCTGTCAGCCTTTAGTGTTGGAGTACGTAATGTGGGTGCATGCCGCTGTGTGGAATAAGGGAACCCGTCAGCCTTTTCAGGCAGGTCCAGGTGGTGTAATGGCCTGAGTGTGGGCGTGTGGCTCCCGGGGGTTCTATGAAAAAGCCTTCTCGCAGCAGTGACCATTGCGTGCATCCTACCGTTTGCTAAGGACGGTTGTACCTGTGCTGTGTTTTTGGATCCTGAGCGAGCGCACACTGGGTTTCTGTACGTCTGCCGGCTATGTCACATGTTTGTTGAGTTGCATACTGTCTGTACCACCTTGGCAACAGCTGGGCATCGGCCGCTGTCGTCTGCTATGCGCTGTCTGAGTAGGTCGTCAGATTAGTCTTGTTTCACAGGCTAGCTGCGGTTCAACTAGCCCTGAGGTGATGTCTGTACGCTGCTCAATTTGCTGCACGTTTGCTGTGCAAGAGGCCCACACTGCTGCCGGTCAGCCGATGGACTGTGTGCACTGTTGCAGATTGCAGAAGACTGCGGAAGGGGTGAGGCGACGCAGGTCCTTGTCCACACATCTACATGTGCTGACCACTGTCACCGGCGGTGACGGTACCTTTCCGCAGCAGAAGTTCAACTAGCTACCCTAATCCTGCATTCTTCCAGCTGGCAATGCGGATGCATAGCATGTATACGATGCTACTGGCAGCGCAGAAGCCAGGCAATATATTGCCCGTACATCAAGCTTTGTCTCTCGAATAAGCACATGCAAGGTCGCCGTATAACCGTGACGGTTGCCCAGCCTGCGGAATACATTACCTCGCATAGTGCATCGCTCACAACACACTCATAGGTTGAAACCACCATACAACCTGGATACACCTGCCTTGTGTGTGGGCAGTTCAAAGTCAGGGTCAAAGATCGCTCTGAATGCCATCAGGCCACAGACACTCTTGGTGGCTGATGCTCTGCTTACTTCTTTTGATAACCAGCCGCGGCAGCACACGACTGTGTTGTGTACAATGCATCACAAGCACGCGTATATGCCGGCAACCACGCAGCGCAACAAAACGCAACACAACAAACACAAAACGCAAGACGCATCGAGGATGTACACGGGCGAGACGACACCAAAAACCCGCCTCTCGCCCCTGCGCTCAAACCGCTGCAACCAACCCGACTGACCTATGGGTCACCCGAACCCCACTACCGACCCGTACCTAGCCAATCGCAGACCTCGCTGCCCCCCTGAACAATCCGCTTCGCTCACAGCTCGACCTTCTCGAAGGCGGCGGCCATAGCCGGCTTCTTCTGCGCCTCCACCGCCGCCAGGTTCTCGGCGGGGATGGTGGTGTACTCGGCCAGCATGGCGCGGAACTCGTCGCCCGTCAGCGTCTCCTTCTCCATCAGCGCCTCCACGATGCGATCAATGGCCTCGCGGTTGTCGGAAATGTGCTTCAGCGCCACCTCGTACGCCTCGTTGGCGATGGTGCGCACCTGTAGGTGAAGGAGACGAGCATACCGCAGTCAGTCCAAGTCTTCCGTATTGCAAACTCACCGTACGCGTTGCACCCAACGGCGACGCCCGTGCCCGCGCACAACACCAGCCCAGTTGCGTTCAGCATATTGCAGCCCCAACGCGCAGCTGTGCAACCTCAGCAGCCCTGTGCGCCATCCAGACCGGCGACCCCAAACTATGCCGTTATTCTCTGTGCGCCATCCAGACCGGCGACCCCAAACTATGCCGTTATTCTCTTACTAACAACCTGACTCAGCACAGCGCACGACAAACCGAAACGCTGCCCACCTGGCTGTCGATGCGCTGCTGCAGGTTCTCGCTCATCGAGTTGCGCGACAGCATGCGCATGATCATGTCGCCCGACATGGCGCTGGGGTCCATCAGGCTCCAGGGGCCAATGTTGGACATGCCGTAGTTGATCACCATCTGACGAGCCATGCCAGACACCTGCTGCAGGTCGCCCGCAGCACCGCTCGTCACCTCGTCGTCGCCGAACACAATCTCCTCCGCCGCGCGGCCGCCCAGAGCGCCCACAATGCGGGCGAAGATCTGGGAGCGGCTGACCAGGGTGGGGTCCTCGCCGGGGATGAACCAGGTCAGGCCGCGGGCCTGGCCGCGGGGCACCAGGGTGACCTTCTGCACGGGGTCGTGGCCGGGCTGCAGGGTGCCGCAGATGGCGTGGCCGACCTCGTGGTAAGCCACCAGGGCCTTGGCCTTGCCGTCCACCAGGGGCTTGCCCTCCAGGCCGGCGATGATGCGGTCAATGGCGTCGTCAATCTCCTTGAGCGTGATGGCCTACGGGTGGGAGGGGGTGCACAGGGGAGCAGACTGATGTCAGGAAGGGCTTGCTCAAATTCGGAGCATCGGGTGCAAGAACGGAGGTGCACCTCGTTGCACGCTTTCGAGCCCAAAACATGCAAAAGTGGCAGTTCAGCGTCGGCTGAAGAGCACCAGGCTGCTAGGCATATGTGCTAATGCGTGAGTAGAATGTGGCGCAACACTGCTTGTGCGATAGTCCCACCTTGAGGCCGCGGCGGCCGGCCAGAATGGCGGCCTCGTTGAGCAGGTTCATGAGGTTGGCACCAGCGAAGCCGGGCGTGCGCATGGCCACCTCCTGCAGGTCAACGTCGTCGGCCAGCTTCTTGTTGCGCGAGTGCACCTTCAGGATCTCCAGACGGCCCTTCTGGTCGGGCAGGTCCACAGTCACCTGTGCGGCGAGGTAGAGGGCGGGGAGGTGTTGGTTTGAGGGCAGTGACGGCAAGGGACAAACAGCCGGTGCGCACGCGGTTCGCGCGTATGGGTCGTTGCCTCGAGCTTGCAAGCATGGGCTTTACAGGACAGCTCAACCACGGCGGTGGCGTGGGAAAACAACAGGCTGACGCAGCTATCCACATCTATGGGCCCAACTGCACGTGCCATGTCCTGGCGGCAGCAGGACAACGCAGCAGGACCATGCGGCAGGATAGGCATAGGGCTGAGGGCGGCGCTCACCTGGCGGTCGAAGCGGCCAGGGCGCAGCAGGGCGGGGTCCAGGATGTCGGCGCGGTTGGTGGCGGCAATGACGATGATGCCGGTGTTGCCCTCGAAGCCGTCCATCTCTGAGGGGGGAGCGGTGTGGGAGCGTTAGGTGAGCTACCGCTTCCTTGCGGCAGGTTGCGAAGGAGGCAAAAGCCCCTTCAACCCATTGGCCATCGCTGCGCAAGCTTTGGCAGCAGGGAGCGTCTTGCGTTACCCTGCGTGTGCGACATGACCGCGTTCCTCCCTCTCATCGCCACCGTCCACCCCACCATCCGTTACACCCAGCTCCCCAGCCAGCACCCACCCGTGAGCATCTGGTTTCAGTTCTACAATGCTGCATTAATGTACTCCTGTAAACGGATCACAGGTATCTCTTATAACAAGGCCCCTGCTTCACCCACCCGTGAGCATCTGGTTCAGCGTCTGCTCGCGCTCGTCGTTGGTGCCGCCGATACCGGTACCACGGCTGCGGCCCACGGCGTCGATCTCATCAATGAACACCAGGCAGGGCGCGTTCTCCTTGGCCTGTAGGGGGTGCGACCATGACATGCGGGACACGTGCTGAGCGTGCACCTTGCCCAACGGGACAGCAAGTGCTACCATAGAGCAGACTGGCAGGGCTGCACATGCAGGCCCAATCCACGCACAACCGACCGTGCTAGGTAACGGATTGAACTTCACATTCGAGGCATACCGCAGTTCCCCTGCTATGCCTTTTCCCCTCCCCATCACGGAAGCTGCATCGTGGCCCACCCCAACCCTTGCTGCCTCACCTTCTTGAACAGGTCGCGCACGCGCGAGGCACCGACACCGACGAACATCTCCACGAACTCCGAGCCGGACACAGAGAAGAAGGGCACGCCGGCCTCGCCGGCAATGGCCTTGGCCAGCAGGGTCTTACCGGTACCGGGGGGACCCACCTGCACGCGCGAAAGAGGGACTTAGTCAGTTTCCAATCTTCACCACGCAGGCTGCGTCTCACAGGTGCTGTGCAGCAGCAGCCAAATTGTTAGTGACGGTGTGCACATGGGGTGGGTAACTAGACTCTAGGGGACTCGAAACGGCGTCGCCCGCCGTTGCGTGCTGATCAAGAGCAACTTATGCTGCATTTTACCGATGCCGAAAAGGCAGGTTGCCGCAGGTCACAACGTGGCCTCTGACTCACCAGCAGGCAGCCCTTGGGGATGCGAGCACCCACGGCGGTGAAGCGCTCAGGGCGCTTCAGGAACTCCACAATCTGCGCACGGGAACGGCAGCGGTGTGCAGCCTCAGCGCCAGCTCAAAAGCACAGCGGCTCCTTACAGCGCTAGCTTGGCCTCTGCCCCACCTCACATCCCCGCACCACCGTTCGCTGCACAGTGCCTTCCATTCATCCCGTCCCAGTCCTACACACCGACAGCACTTCAACAACAATCTCCTACCTCACCCACCCGTTCGCCCACACCACCCCAACCCAGCCGGCAACATTTCCAGAGCAGAGTTTCATTCGCCTGTCCATCCGTTCCGCTATGTCCACAGCTCACAGATACGATAACCGATTCGATTAAACTGCATACAGCTCGGCCTGGCACACGGGTGGACACGCGTACGCACCTCCATGAAGTCCTGCTTGGCCTCGTCCACGCCCGCCACGTCGGTGAAGGTGACGCCCGTGTTGGCCTCCATCTGGAAGCGCGCGCGCGACTTGCCGAACGACAGGGGGTTGTTGGGGTTGCCGGGGCCGCCCATGCCGCCCTGGCTCTGGCGAGACAGCAGGAACAGGCCGGCCACCAGCAGCAGAGGGAAGGCCAGGTTGCCTGCGATGAGAGGAGACATGAGGAACAGCCGGGAGGATTGAGTCTGTAGGCGGCAAGAGACGCACAAAGCTGTACGGCGATGCAAGTCCATAAGACACATCCTGCGAAAGGCACGCTGTGCGTGTACGTCGCGGGGAGTGGGACAAAGGTGGTCCAATGCTTACCCAGCAGGTTCAGGAACACGGCACCGCCATCCTCGGTGTTGGCGTGCGCGGCGAAGTCGATCTTCTTCTCGCGGAACTTGGCCAGCAGCTCGGGCGAGGTGCCGGGCAGCTGCACGCGAACGCGCTGCACGCGGTTGCCCAGCTCGGGGGACACAGCCTCCACGATGGCGATGGTGCCGTTCTCGTACAGGTCAACCTGGAAAGCAGTTTTGTGTGGTGGGGTTGACGGATGGGTACGGGTGCATGGTGAAGTGATGTGGGTCAGGGTGCATGAACACGTCGACCTGGTCCGAGGGTGGTGTGCGGGTTCTCATGAGGGCACAGCGCGTGAGGAAAGTGGGAGCACGCGGCTGTGCCAGGAACATGACTGAGCTTTAATGCTGAATGCTTGAGATGCAAGAACAACTCTGCACAATAACGTGCTGGTGAGCACACGTGGAGGGAGAGCTTCCAGTAACGCTTCCCAGACCCTACCCTAGGCACCGCCAAAGCTCTTGCCCATGTTCTCTGGGTCCGTATCATTTCCTCAATACTCGTACCTTCTTCACACGGCCCATCTCCAGGTACTCCAGGAAGCGGGAGTAGGACATGCGAGACGAAGCCACGCCGGTAGCATCGTCGGCCTTGGCAGCCAGGGCAGGCATGAATGCGGTGGCAGCCGCGATAGCGCTGCAAGCAGAACACATGCTCTGTGTTGTTAATAATATAAGATCACTTGTGTCCGCGTCTTATGAGGACGACTGCTAAGTATGTTCACTGCTGAGATCGACCTCACGCTGGAGTTCCTGAGCCAGACACTTAAACCCTCACCTGTTCAGGAATGCACGACGGGTGCTGGCCGCGGCATCGAGCTGCTGATCCTGCACCCACAAAACGTTGCAGCAGTTAGGGAACAGTCCCTTTCGGGGCCACACGCTCCTCCACGCAAGGCACGCTGGTTCGGGGCCACACCTGCTGCTGAGCGCGGACGACGACGGGAGAGCGGGAAAGGCCTACGCACAAACGTGAGCACATGGTTTACCAACGCTGCTTTGATCGGGAGAGGTTCGCGACAGGAGGCATGGAGCGCCACTCACTCGCTGGCCGCAGAGCAATGGGGCCAGCCTTGCGCACGCCAGCCAGGCGTGGCATAGCAGCGCGCTGGTGCATAAGCTGCATTGTGACAAGCGGCTCTGTTCGCGTAGTAAGATGTATGTAGGCCTACTTGTGAGTGGTTGTGCGCGTACACTACAGAACCGCTCTATAAGTTGATGCAAGTATGACCCGTAGAATGACGTGAAGCCCACTCGGTACCTGATATTTAATGAGTCCGGGCTCTGATGCAAGGCCAAGGGCGAGGTGACCTCACAATCGAGTTGCCGTACGCCCAATCGCGAGGCTGGGCTCCCCGCAACACCGTGTGTGGCTTCGGGGCATGGCTGACGCCAATGAAGGTTAGACAATGGAAGGGTAATGCATAGCAGTTGGAACTCGTTATCGGGGGCGGAAGGGGTGCTTGCGACAAGCTTTGGTCCACATGGTAAGCCCTTTCCCTTGTAGAACAACCGACACTTACCTCATAAAATCATCAGAGTATCCGAACAATGGTACTGGCAGATACTTTAGGCACAGAGCTCAGGCTCGTAGGGGCACATGTCTCGGAAATGGCGGGTAACGACATGGTCACTGTTTGGGCATTCAGGGCTCGACCACCTGCTTACGGACGAGGCTAACCAGCCATACCTGGCCAACTCGGGAGACGACATCTTGACAGTATGCAGCCCCGAGGACGCAAAGGATGCCTTGCTGCTGCGTCTCGTGCTGGTGCGTGCTTCTGCGCGACAGCGTGAGCCACAACGCATCCTCCTCTGCCCACATGTGGCAACTGTATGCATCATTGGCGCATTGTCCTCGTTCTGCAAGTGTTCTCTGCACGGCATCACCATGTACCGCTACGCACCCGGCCCGTGTAGGGTTGTGGTGGTGGCACGTCGCATGCACGTGTGGGTCCCCCATGGTACTCAATGGGAGCGAAGGTCGAGTTCAAAAGGGCTGACGTTGTGATGATCGTTGTCTTTCCAAAGTCACAGTGCTCCCTCGTCCCAGTGCACGTCACTGCTGTGCGCCCGCCCCCCGTAGTTTGCCCACAATCAAACCCACAATCCTGGCCACCACAGCTTAGGGAGTCCTGTGGGCGAAACCGCAAAGCGGCAAAGTCACTGCAGGGTAGAGGGGTGGTAGGCTGGAGGGAGAGTCCTGGGCTCCTGGCTGTGCCGTCCGTGGTTGCTGGGGTACAACAGAGGTGGACGTGCAACGGTGCAGGCTGGCGGGGCCCCAGGAAGGCGTGCTGTCCGACTCTGGCAGAGGGTGGTGCCTCACTGGGATGCCCACTGACGCACCTTCCTATACCAAGGTCGGTTGAGCACGGCTTGCAGAGTCCCTGCCAGCCTGCCCCGCCGTCCGTGAACCTCTGCTGTACACCAAGCATCAATATTACAATAACATAAGCGCTGGCCTTGCTACACGAACCACCTCGTGTCATCCGCATCTCCGCCTCTCTGCCGTACAGGGCAGCTGCCGGGCCATGGGGGACGGCACCAAGCGTGTGGCGTTGATGGCCATGGAGGGGCTGCGGCAGGTACGGAGGGGCCGCGGGGCACGGGCTCTACCGTATTGAGAGCGTGGATCGAGCTGCACCTCCTAGGCGTGCATTGCATCAACTGCAGTGCGGCGTGGCAGGGTTCAAGTGCACCTGCACCGGTGCCTGCTCATGCATGCATGTGGCCTTACCAAGTGCTGTCACATCTATGTCAGAGCCAGGGGAGCAGGCCCCGGGCACGAGGGGGCCTGCCCTTGCTCCGCACCCCCTTACAAGTGACTGTCCCCCGCATCCCGTCCCCCTCCCCCTCTTGACCTTGTCGACCTGCAGACTACGCCTGTCTTCCCACTGCCGAACCCCGTACCCCCCTGCTGCGCAGTACAGGGCTAGCGGTCTGCGGCCGCACACCTTCAAGGCCGAGCTGGCCGCGCAGGTGAGGCATGAGGTAGGCGGTTGCGATGGCGGTGGCGGTGGCGGTGACGGAGAAGGTCACCTGCGCACGCCCCCATGCCCTTACCCACAACGCACATGGTTTCCTTGCATTTTCCGTGTACCCCCAACCCCAGGTGCTGCAGGGGGCTGTGCCGCTGGTCATGACGCACGTGCCGCTGCTGCCCGGCCACGAGCAACACGTGTCGCAGGTGGGTTAGCACACCGCATATCCCAGTAGCACGCCGCGCACACCATCTACGTGCCCTACGAGTGCAACTCATTACACATGGCTACAAACAGGGGACATGTGTAGCCATGGAGCGTCAGGGCAAGGGCCAGCGCCAGAGGACAGCGGCAAAGCCCTGGATCACGGCTTGGGGGGTGGGGACTGGCTTTGAGGCGGCCACCTCTTCCCACTGCAGGCCCTGCCCGTGCTGGTGTCCACGTTGTTGGTGCCCACGGTGTCTCAAATTGCAATCCGCCCTCACGCGCTTTCCTCTCTGCGCCCGTTCACCGCAGGCCCTGCACGCATTGGTGGCCACCCACCTGTGCAACAAGCTGGGCGGAGGGGAGTCCTCGGACCACGTGGCGACTTGCATGCATGTGAGCGAGGCACGCGTTCGGGCTAGCTGGGAGAGAAGTGGTTAGTGTTGAGGCCGGCCGGTGTGTTTTAGTTGGGGATGGGGTGCGAATTGAGTTGTTTGTGCAGGAAGATAGCGCACCATCGCGTCCTGTCGACTGTCGACGTCAGCAACACGCTGCCGGCCTGCGCCACCGACCTTCATAGATTCCTGGTTAGACCGTCCTAAATGCGCGGGCTCCTGTGCGCTGCACACACAGGAGCTGGTGCTGCTGAGGCTGCAGGCCGCGCAGGGGGCTGGCGAGTCGGTCGCAGAGGTGAGCAGGGGATCTCGGGTGCTGGGCTGTAAGGGCCCTTACCTACTTCCCGTTCCACTGCCTTATGTTCGAAAGTGCTCTCGTTGCGTGTAGGTGTCCGCCTGACCCTGCCCCTTGCATAAGGCTGAAGACACCTACCGATGCCCCTGTAGGCCCTGGGCTCCCTGCGGGACAACCCACCGCTATGCCGCGTGGCCTGCATGCCGTACAACACTACTGGCTGATAAGCACCACACTACACACTGCCCCGTCCCCCTGCCCCTGCCCCACCCACCCCCCCTAGGCCCTGGGCTCCCTGCGCGACGACCCCCCGCTGTGCCGCGTGGCCCGCCTGCCCGCCTCCTCATCCCGCGTGCTACGCGGCGGCCTACTGCTGCCGCAGCCGCCCATGCCCGCCAGCGCACCCCTACCCGCCGCACCGCCCGGCGCTGCCTCCTCCACCCCGGCCTCCTCTGCCGCACCACCCTCCTCCCGGGAAGGAACTGGCAAGCCGCCCCTGCCCGCCAGCGCACCCCTATCCGCTGCACCGCCCGGCGCCTCCTCCACCCTCACCTCCTCCACCACCCCGCCCTCCTCCACCCTCACCTCCTCCACCACCCCGCCCTCCTCCTACCCAAATGGAGGTGACGCTGGAAGTAGCGCTGTGCAGCAGCGCAGGGCCCCCCTGCTGTTCCTCGCTGTCAGCTGTTCACTGGATGGCGAGGCGCTGGGGTGCGCAGTAGGGGGAGAGGAAGGGGGGCCGGGTCCGCCTGCTGTGCTGGTGGGCGCGGGCGAGGGGCCGCAGGGGCGGCAGCGCGTGGCGGCGCAGGCGGTGGAGCTGCTGCGGGGGCGGCTGCAGGCGGCGGCGGGGAGGGGCGTGCGGCTGCTGCTGTGCAGCACGCGGGTGAGTGCAGCGGGCTTAGACACAAACAACAGTAGGTATTGAACTATCAGCAACAGGGCACATCCAGTAGCAGGTATTGGATTATCAGCAAAGGGGCAGCTGGGAAGCAGCGGGCTTAACCCAAAACGTCATGTGCTGCTCGCACACCACACGCCCACCAAACGCATTGGTTCATGGGTGCGCGTGAAGCGCGAGGAAACAGTGTGAGATTGGTTTATGGTTCGTCGGCCCCTGTTTCCGCCTTGCCCTCTGTTCCAGCCCCCTGACGGCGCAGCGGCGCTGTGCGGCCAGCTGGGCATTACCCTGGTGGGCGGACTGGACGAGCAGGACCTGGCCCGGGCGGCGGCGGCGGGCGGTACGACACCGTTGGCGAGCGTTACGGCGGCGGCGCTGGCGGCGGCGCCGCTGGGCGTGGCGGCGGGGGCGCGGGTGCTGGGTCTGGGGCCGGGCGGGCGGCGGGGGACGCTGCTGGAGTTTGGGGGGCCCGGAGGAGGCCAGGTGGGTGGTGGGGGATGCTGGGTGGGGTCGGGCTGGTGGGTGCGCCGGTTGGCGGCGGCCGTGGGGTGCGGCGTGGGGCGGGGTGTGGGGGCGCTGGATGGGGTGGTGTTCAGCGGCGCATGGCCACGACAGGGGCTGGCGGTGTAGTGGAGTATGTCGCATGCTTGACACCTTCAGGCATCGGCAGCTGCCCTTCTGTGCCTCACAGTAGGGCTTCCGCTGAGGTGGTCGCAGGCATATCTGTGTCGGCTGCTGGTCGCGTGGCCCGCTGCACAGATCAGCTGCTGCTGGTCGCCCGACCTCTCTTGAAACCCTGCCATCCTACCTGAACTCTGAAACCCATTCCCCCCACTTCATGCACCCGCGCAGCCCGCCTGCTGGCCCTCTACCCTGCTGCTGTGCGCCCCCAACGACGCAGCACTGCGCTCCGCTGCCCGCTCCGTAACCCGCTGCCTCACCAGCCTGGCCTCAGCGGTGGGGACCATGAGCCTACCCCGGAGCAGCAAGGGCACCACCAGCAGCAGCAGCGGCAGCAGCAGCACCAGCCGGGAGGACGGCGCAGGGGACGAGGATGGGGAAGAGGGCGAGGCGGAGTGTCTGGTGTTGGTGCCTGGAGGGGCTGCGTTAGAGGCGCTGCTGGCGGGGCAGCTGCAGGAGCTGGTGGGGGTGGCGAGGGGTGTGGGGGCGGGGAGGGAGGGCAGGGAGGGACGGAGGGGGAGGCGGGCGGCGGGGGTGGTGGGGGTGGCGGGGAGGCGAGGGCGGCTATGGAGGGCGCTGCGGCGGAGGCGAGGGAGTTGTCGGAGGTGAGCGGTTGTGGGGGTGGGAGTAGTGTCCCGGGGTCACAGGGTGGGAAGCAGGGGAGGGCTGGAGGGCTGTACGGCATACGGGAGCTGTCGGAGCTGCGGGTATCGGGGGTGCGGTCACTCGTTTAACCACGTTAACCCACGGGCCCCCATACCCCCGTACCCCGCCAGCTGGTGTCCTCCCTCCGCTTGCTGCACGCCATGGCGGCGGCGGTGCCGAGGGCGCTGGCGGGCGGCGGCGCCGGAAGTACGGCAGCGGAGCGCCGCGAGGCCACGATGCTGGTGGGTGTGGGCGGCAGTTGGTGGTGGGCGGCGGCGGCGAAATACGTGTGTGCCCTTCCTCCTGTCGCCATGTGAACGTGCGAGCGGCGGCGGGGTGGGTGTGCCAGGGGGAAAGCCAAAGCGCACATGGGTGTAGCAGGGCAGAGAGGTGTGTTAGCGACGCTGGTGGGCTGTCAGGGTGGCGGCGGCTGGCCGGCGACTGCGACGTGTACTTGCTTCTGCTCATACTGGCATGCCCAGCACGTGCCGGGGAGTGCGGCTGCCATTGAACTACTGGTGGTGCAAGGGAGTGCGGCATGCGTGTACCCGGCATTCACTTACCTACATTTCCCAGTGGCAGCAAAGTACTGAGCCCCAGTTGCACCCTCCTCCACCTGGCACACGGCTTGCAGGTGCAGCAGCTGCAGGCGCTGCAGCAGGAGCAGGAGCAGCAGCAGCAGGCAGAGGACTCCCCTTCACCGCTGCTCGGTGCTACTTGCGCCGCCGGCCTGGTGGTCCCCGCCGCGGCGCTGTGCAGCCAGGGGAGCCTCACCGCGCTGTCGGGATGTGCACCACCACCACCACCACCACCGACCCATGCCCAGGTTAACCCACACCCGCAACCACAAACGGCAACAGGGGTGTCAGGTGAATGCCCCACACGTGGCAAAGGCACGGACAGTGTGTGTCCTCCGGGAACGCCATCCCGGGGGAAAGGGAAAGCGGCGACGGCGGCGGAGAGGGACGGGGCGGAGGATGCGTTTGCGCTGGGGCTGGGCGCACAGCTGTCGTACGACTGCCGCTTCCATGCCGTACGAGATGCGCTGTCGTACGGCGTGGTGGAGGCAGCGGCGGTGGCGGCGAGCTGTTGGGGCCACGCCGTGTCTGTTCTGCAGCAGGTGGGCTGTGAGGGGGAAGACGTACTGTTGCCGCAACACGTAGCTAGCATTGAGTGCCGGAGGGTGCGGGAGGGCATCCAGGCGGAAAGGGACTTCAGAGCGAGCAGGCGCGCACCGGTGCGTGGCAATGCCGTTTCGCCCTGACGTGCAGGCCTGGTCGTTCTTAGGCCTTGTCTGTGATGGGCTCCCTCCCTTGGTTTCATGCTAGCAGGTGATACGCGTCGACGGCTGCGTGGCGGCCAAGTCCTCGACCCCAGCTCGCGGCGGGGAGGGGCTGGCGGCGGCGGGGGACGGCAGGGGCTTCAGGCCGGCGGGGCCGGCGCCCGCAACTCGACCCACGGCTCGCAAGGGTGGGGACGCGGGAAGCAGGCGCGGCCGGGGCCGGGGGCGAGGGTCGGTTTCCTCCGAGGACGACGATGCCGGAAGCAGTAGCTCTAGTGGCGAGTCTTGATTGTGCATGGTGGTGATTGTGGGCGTGTTTGTTACTTAGATGCTTGTGCAGGGCCCTGGTGGGTGGGGCACACGGCACGGGTGTTTTGCAGTGCCTGAGCATGCCGGCATGGCAGCGTTGCGTACCGTGAGATGCGTGCGCGGAGGCAACGGAGGTTCATGGTCAAGCTGTTTGCAAAGTACGCGACAATGGGGACTGAATTACCGGTATTCTGGTGATATAATGTGAGGCCGCGAAGGAGGGCAGGCCCGCGAGCAGTTTAGGTGAAGTCCATGCATGGGAAGTCTTCCGGTCAAACGGAATGGCGCATGCGCGTACCTCACGCACTATTCCCACTCCGAGAGGACAACGAAACAGCCCTTCCAACTCACAGTCTTGATGGTGCATCTGTGACAGAGGAACCCACCCGGTCCCGCTGCCGGTCTGCTCCCTTGGCTAGCGGGCCGCTGCCTGTTGCCTGTTGAGCCCTGGCACGGACTCAAGATGCTGGGACCCTGCTCCCTTGCTGGTTGGCCGCTGCCTCGCTGTCGCCTGTTGGGCCGCCGTGGGCACAGACTGGAGCCCTTTGGGCCCGCTTTGGGCTTCTTAGTTACCCCAAGGGCCCTTTGGCGTCTCGCGTCCCACAACGTGGGAGCGCTTCGTGGAGATGCTGGGACGCGTGAGGGACTGCTTAGAGAGCAGGACGACCCGAGAGACGAATTGAACACACCCGGGCACTCAGCGGACGCACTGCAGGACGCCCCAGGCGCTTGGGGACGGCTCGGGGGGGAAGGGGCCTGGGGCGCGGACTGAACTCGCTGGGACACTCGGGGGACGCGCTGCAGGGAGGAGCTCCAGGGGCGTTTGGGGACGGCCGGATGCATGCCAGCCGGCTTACGGGGCGCACAGCCGGCACCCCGTCGCTTTTCCAGGCATAGCGCTCAGCCGGTTGATTACCGTACCTCAGGCTTACGGGACAGGCTGCAGTGCCTGCATAGCGCTCTACGACATGGGGTAGGAGGCGAACCCGCCGCCCGGAGGCTGGAGATGCACCGTCACAGGTTCTCCTCTGCACCGTCACCACTGGGATGGACTGCGGGTGCGCTCCTGGAGTACTGGACTTTGCATGATCATACCCTGGCACCGTTTTATAACCTCTGCTGTCTCCCCTGGTCCTGGGCATGGCGGACGGCCTGCACGTGCACACGGCAGCCTTGGGGACATTTTGGGTTTGGGCTTTTGAAGGGAACCCCTTTCGGCCGGGGTCGGTGGACCTCTTCCGGGGGCCCACGGCCACCTGCCCGAGCAACAAACGATAGTGATTAGGTAAGGTTATTACAGGGGACCCCTTCGGTCGGGGTGTCGTACCACACCCACCACCCCGAGAGGGCAACGAGACAGCCCTCCCAATGTCCCAAAGCTACTCCGCTACTGCCCAGGCCTAGTAATATCGGCTAGGGCGGCACACCATGAAGCCCTCAGCACAGGCAGTCAACTAGCACGGCATGGCAGGACAGGCATGGCAACCAGGTACGTAGCAGCAGGCACCACCAAGGGCATTGAAGCATAGACTGCGGCCCAGGTTAGGTTAGGTTTTTGCAGGGGACCTCTTCGGCCGGGGTGTCGTACCACACCCACCACCCCGAGAGAGCAACGAGACAGCCCTCCCAAAGCACAAAAGCCCGCTACAGCCCAGGCCTAATGTCGGCTAGGGCGGCACACCATGAAGCCCTATGCACAGGCAGTCAACTAGCACGGCAGGGCATAACAATCATGGCAACCGGGTACGTAGCAGCAGGCACCACCAAGGGCATTGAAGCATAGACTGCGGCCCAAGTACACGTGGCACCTGCGCACTACCCCAGGCAACACCGCACTGCCACACTCACGGACAAGTCAGTGAGTCAGCGCACATGCGTAGGGCAGGCATGGCAACGAAGGTTAGGTTAGGTTAGGTTTTTACAGGGGACCTCTTCGGTCGGGGTGTCGTACCACACCCACCACCCCGAGAGGGCAACGAGACAGCCCTCCCAAAGCAAACAAGCCCAAAAAATCGTCCGCTGAAAACTGCAAAGTTAGCTTCTATATTTTTTTGTATCGCTCTTCGCAACGCGGGCCGAATGGCAGGGTTTATCAAACAAGTGTTGTTCAATCACCCTGTCAATACCATGCCTGCGTCTTTTTTGCCCCGTGGATGTTGGACCGCAGTTCGAATCTGAACTTGCATGGCGATGAGCGAACGTGTGTGGCAGACGATCCACAACGTGAGAAAGAGTGTTATTCATTCACAACAACAGCTATAACAGATTTTCTTGGTACCACGGAGGATGCTCGGGCATGGGGGGCCCTGGATGCCACACCTTGGCGGTACACAGTTGCCACGTGTTGCGCATCCTTGGCGGCACCTTCGGATCGTGTGGCCACACCAGCTGTAATGTAACCCAAAATGCCAATTGAGCTTGCTTCCCATGCGGAACCGCACCTCTCGTCAAACCGACTGAACCATTTCCTACATTATTCACAGCAGAAGGTTGCTTGCGCCTGCGCCTGCTGGCCGGGGCACGAAGGGGCTAGGCGTCAGCGTGCTTGATGTAAAAGGTGCAGGCCGCTGGTCCATGTCATTGTGCTCTTGTCAGCTGCCGCCAAAAGCACAAGGAAACGGAACAAACGGAACTGGGAGGGGCAAGGGTAGGCTCCGGAACCTGACCTTTCGGGCGGTCTCCTGTCTCGACCGAGGCTTTCTGGCCTTCCTGACGCCAACTTCTAATTTTGGCGCATGTGGCTTTTACTGCCTGTGCCTATGTTGTCACGGCGAAGTCTTGTGGTCGTCAAGTCCCAGCTGTGGGCCCGTCCGAGACATCAAATTGCGCAGCGCGAGCTGCTGCCCATTTGTGACCACGGCTGATCATACTAAGTACGCAAGACATAATCGGCCTTGAAGCAACGGTATCCTGACCTGAGGACACGGCAGCGTCCTTCCTTTACTTCACCGCGAACGCTCATCGGCAGCCACAGCGCACCCCAAGCCATCGGGCATTTATTGTGCATACTGAGCATTAGAGTATTTGTGCCGATGCCGTTGCCAACAATGCGGGCTCTCGACTGCGGCAAAGGGCAGCTGCAGGCCACATCCGCTGGTCCCGTCACGCCCCAGCCATTGCAACCACCTTCCCCGGCCACCAGTCAAAGCGGCCACGGCTCCTTCATAAACCCCCACGATGGCTTCAACTATGAAGGGCAGCTGCTAAACGGGGTAGCGCACGGGTGAGCTCGTTACGTACCCACTCAGCCAGTTAAGGCAAACACTGCCTCACAGCCCACGTCAATATCAATGCATTACAACTCGACCTATTCCTTTCGCAGCGTCGGCTATGCGCGCTTCCCCAACGGCGCGCAGTACGAGGGCGGGTGGCGGGCGGGCCGGCGGCAGGGCTGGGGGGCGCTGCTGGGGCCCGGAGGGGAGGTGTGCGAGGGCGAGTGGGCAGACGACCTTCTGCATGGTGAGGGGCCGGGGAAGGGGAGAGGGGGTGTGTGGGGAGGGGTGGGATGCAGGGGAGAGGGTGAGGGGCGGGGGGAATAGGGGGCAGGGTGAGCGTGGCTGGGCGAGGGCGAGTGGGCAGATAACGTGCTGCACGGCGAAGGGTGAGGGATGGGGAGGGGTGGCAGCAGCAAGGAGAGCCACGCGAGCCTGTTGCTGAGCGTGGACGTGGGTATCTGGTGCTCAGCACGGCAGCTGGCAGGGGCTTTCAAGCACTGCACGGCATGACAAATGCGCCGTACCGTGAAAGCTGCTCTGCAGATACCGTACATTGATGCATGGTTTTGCGCCTGGCACGCCGGACCCTTCCGGGTTCCTCTTGCCCATGGCTCTACGCGATCCAACGGTCACAATGGATTTAATATTTGGGGGCTTTCCTAGCGGGTATCGGAACTCGTCTCGGTGGCCGGACATTGGATTGGTCACAATGGACTTGCCTCTTTGTCTGAAAGCAAGTTGCTGAAAGCAGCCGAACGGCGGCTTGAACGTAGGCTTTTCCTTTTAGACAGAACGTTCTGAAAGCCTCCCCATGCGCTCCGTGCCACCCCTGTGCCACGCTGCACGCCTTCGAGAACCACGTGACCCACCCCGTCTCGCTGTGCACAGGTCTGGGCCGCTTCACGTGGGCCGACGGGTCGTGGTACGAGGGGGAGTACGACAGGGGCGTGCGCGTGCGGGGCACGCACGTGTCGGCGGACGGCTGCATGACGTACACCGGCAGGTGCGCGTGGGGAAGGCAGAGCTGGTACGGCAAATTAGAGGAGCTGGAAGTGAAGTGCGAGTGAATTTGAAGTGAAGTCGATACCTTGTGTGTGCTCCACGTGCACACTACGTTTGACCTGCAGTTTCAAGGATGGCGAGCGGCACGGGCGAGGGGTGCTGGTCCAGACCCGCGGGTCGCTGCCATGGAGCAGTACACAGCTGTACGGCAGCGGCCCGCTGCCGTACCAGTACCGCGGGCAGTGGCGGCGGGGCGTGCCGCACGGCCGGGGCGCGTGCCGGTACCCTGACGGCAGTGGCTATGTGGGGCAGTGGGTGGAGGGTGTGTGGCATGGGCAGGGGAGTGGTTGGAGAGGTGCCCGCCGGGTGTGGGGGACAGCGATGATGAGGGGGACGAGGAGCAAGAGGGTAACGGCATGGGTAAGGAATCTCGGGAGGAGGTGGAGCAGAAGGAGAGCGCGATTGGGGTTGGGCGAGGCGGGATGGGGTTTGGGGGTGGGCAGGAAGGGGGTAGAGGGACTGGCGGCGGCGGCGGCGCGCGGAGCTGGGGGTGGGCAGCAGGGGGGAATGGCGGGACGAGGGATAGCAGCGGTGGCAGCTGGTACAGTGGGCAGTGGAGCGACGGGAAGCGCCACGGCCAGGGTGGGTGCGCTTGCGTTGACTGACGCGTGCAGGTGTGCGTGTATAGGCCGACGCGTGCAAGTTGTGTACTGTGCCTATGTAGTTCCGCCCTACCACGTCACGGCTTTGTGTTTAGCAGGGTTGTACTGTGCCTGTGGTGAAGTGTGCCAGCGCATGATATACGCCACAGCACACCTGTCTACAACCATAGCAACGCGTGGTGTGGCTTGACAAACACATGCAGCTGCTGTCCGGGTCAGACGAGCTGCCTCGCAAACCCAGAAACACATGCGCACGGCACCCTCGGTGCTGACCGTAGGGTCCGACGAGGTATGTATGTATGGTTTTACAGTTTTGGTCCCCTTCCAGAGCCCAGCCCCATCCCGCTCGAAACACAGAGCTGGTCCCACGAGGTATGGTGCCTCTTTGCCTCTATGGCCTCTTCGCAATGCATGCTCGTGGCCCTTATGCTGCGCACCCTGTGGCCACAACGCCCCATAACCGCCAGGCACCGGGCGAGATGCGTACGGCAACACGTACACCGGGTCCTGGTCCGACGGCGTACGGCAGGGCAACGGCAGCTGTTCGTACGCGTGCGGCGACAAGTACGTCGGCGAGTGGGCACGTGGCGTACGGCACGGCCGCGGCGCGTGCGTGTACGCCAACGGCGACAAGTACACGGGTACGTCAGGAGCCAAGCCATTACTTGTAACATCAAGACTCACATGACGCTTATTATATGCGAGCTTGGGCCTCCTGCCTCGTGATACACCAGCAGCTGTGGCCATGACACGTGTGTACGACACACAAGTTACGCGTCGTGACCTGCGCGTGTGCAGGCGAGTGGGCTGACGACGTGCGTCACGGCCAGGGCACGGTCGTGTTTGCGGACGGGGTGCGCTTCCGCGGCGCGTGGGAGGAGGACTGCTGGGTGCAGGTGGGCTGTGGGGTGGGGCAGGGGTGCTTCAGCGTAATAAGGCGTACGGCACGCCGTGGTAGGGTACAGCATTCAATCCCTATTCACACGTGCGCCTCTGCGTCCACCATTGGCTCCAACTCCTGTCATTTGATCAGTCTGAACCCAAGCCTTGCGATTGCCGAACGAATCTTGGTCTTGACGAAGGGTCTGACGTGTCCGGCTTCGGCTCCAGTCCTCCTGTCGTGTGCACCCGCTCTCCACCGCTAACTCACCAGGGCCCGGCCGACCCCTACACCTCCCACGTCAGCGGCCCGGGCGTGAGCTGCGCCACAGCCGGCGCTCCCGCACACCTCACCATCCAGGTAACTTTGGCTAACGCTGGCTATTACACAATGCATTTAGTGTGTGGCCAGACGGTCCGGTGCGGGTGGTAGCCGCACCCCCAAGGGTCCCAAAAGGTGCGGTTTGGGTGGTTTTCGGTGGCAGGGGCGTGCGGCCGCATAAAGGCATGCCGGCATCCTCCAGGCCGGGGGAACAAGAAAGCAATAACGCGAATAGGTGGCAAAAGTACTAGTAGTAAAGGCAGCCGTACGGTAAAGGCGTCTCACTGCAGTTGCGGTCCGCCTCGTGCTCCAGCTCCCATGGCATGCGTCGGCAGGCTGGCCGGCACAGAAGGTCCCCGAAGCGACAGTAGTGTAGTCTGAAGCGGCTGAAGTAGTGTAGTAGAGTAGGTAGGGCCACTGGCCGATAGCTGAGCTGAGAAATGCGCGTGCGTGCTCTAAGCTTCCCGGCCCCGACTCCCACCCAGACGCGTAGACTACACAGGAAAGCAACTAGTTCTAAACCCGGACTCACCTAACCAGAGCATCGCGGCGGAGGGGAGGGAAATGCAAGGGCGAGAGGGGAACGTCAGCGAACAGCGGCAACGTAAGAACGTGTGGCATGTGATGCAAATGCGGCTAGGAATGCAGTAAAGATGGCGAGGAGAAAGACAGGAAGAGGGCTGCGTGGTCAGGGATGGCTGAAAAGCAAAAGGAAAGCGGGGAAGTACGGCAAGGTGGATGCAGGGCAAGGCGAGCGCGGGGTCGGGGCCTAAGAGGCTCACAACCAACCCCGCGTGCCGCAGGGGGCAGGGCATGCAGCCCCCCGCGGGTGCATGCACGGGGGACAGACAAGGTGAGGCAACGAGGGACCCTGCTCCGTGGTAGGCGTGGTCAGAGTCCTGGTGTCCTTGAGGCAGCGTCGTGGTAGATGTAGTCACGAAGTCCAGGTGGCGCCACGCCATTCGCCACACACGCACCCCCGCACCCACCCCCACCCGTGCGACCCGACCCAAACCGCTGACGGATGGCCACCGACGTGAAGACTGCCAGCTGCATGCTACTGCTGCTGCTGCTGCCGCTGCGGTTGCTACACTGATGCGGCAGGAAGTGGCCGTCCCTAGTCCGAGCCCTAGTCCGAGTCAGAGTCGTAGTTCTAGTCCTGGTGAGAAGGTCAGGAGGCGCGCAGCCGAGTAAGTGGTAGGGGGCGCGTCCTAGTCGGTAGCGGTAAGCAGGCAGTGAGGCTGCGGTTTGTATTGTATCGTGGCAAAGAGCAACACACGGAACGGAAACGAGTAGTCCTGGAAAGTCCTTGTGACCGCGGATAACGGCGTCCGGCCGCGCCGAGCGAGAGCCCGGCGTCAGAATCGGAGCCTCAGCCAACTTCAGATCCGCGGCCATCTATCAGTCCAGAACTACCCGTGGCACAACTATGTTAAACCAGCCCTACGCAGCTGGCGCCCACGAGACTGCCGACCCGGCGGGGGTGGGGGGGGGGGGTGCAGCGAGCAGCATAGGTGTCCCCTAATGGCCTCTTCCACCCCTGCCTGCCCTCACGAGAGTCGTCACCAGGCACATTCGGGGAAATGCTGACATCCCGCGTCGGCTCCAGCAGCAAGGCAAACAGAGGTCGTGCGACTACGTCCGCGAACTCACCTTACCGCACTTACATCATGGGACCCCCTGGGACATCGTGGAAATACAGCTGGAGCATGCCAGCCCGGCCGGTTCGGCGCCGCGCCGTACACATGCGCAAGCAATGTGCCCACAGGCAGTACGGCATGTGCAGTCGCAGTCGCACGTGTCATGGCGGCGTGCCCTTGTGCCACGTGTCTGTCTGCCACGTGTCTGCAGCGTGCCCACAGGCGGTCTGCAGTCTGTCACAAGCAGGCGCATGTGCCACGATGTGGCCGGGCCACGTGTCTCGTTGCCACGTGCCTGTAGTGTGCCCACATATAGTCTGTCACAAGCAGGCGCACATGCCACCGTGGCCGTGCCTATTCGACACGGGCCCGTGTGCCGCATGCCTGCAGGCGCGTGACGCACTAGGCAATGCTCGGTCGTGCGGCGGTAACGTATGCCCAGCTCGCCACGCCCCCGCTTGCCACGCCCCCGCTTGCCACGTGTCCGCAGGCGCGTGACGCGCTGGGCAACGTGCGGCTGTGTGGCGGTGACGCGTTCCGAGTGCAGCTGCGGCGGCCCGACCCCAGGGGAAGCAGCGAGCAGCTGTTGTGGATGGGGATGGGGGCGGAGGGTGGTGCAGAGGGCGGCGGCGGCGGCGGGGAGCTGGTTGCGGTCGGCGAGGTGGTTGACCGGGACGACGGCACGTACGTCGTGTCGTACTGCTGCACGGCGGCGGGGCTGCTGGAGCTGCACGTGGAGGTGGTGGAAGGTGGGTTAAGGCGGAGCGGTGGACTGGCGGCTGGGTAGGGGGCACAGGGTGGGGGTGGGCCAACATGCTCAGGGCTGTGCTGGTTGCACCTGCGTAGGTGGTTGGGTGGCTCAAGCTGCGTGTTGGGTTATGCTACATGGACCACGGGAGTTGTGTTCGCAGCTGCTGGAGTGTGGAAGAAGCACATTGCCACATGCGTTTTTTTTACCCCACGAAAGGCTTACACCATGCTTGGACTTGTCACAGTTAGTAACCGCGTGCATGCCACCAATTCCGAACATCTTGCAGGTCCTATTTCCCGAACGATGTGGTGTACATCCTGTCCCCTTGGCATTCCGCAGCCTCGCAAGACTCCAACAGCGCGCCCTCGGCCGGCACCCGCTGGCGCCACGTGGCAGAGTCGCCGTACATAGTGCGCGTGGCAGGCGGCCAGCCGATCGCCCGTACGACGACGGTTACTGGCCCCGGCTGCCGTACGGCAGCTGCGGGCCAGGGCGGTTGCTGGTTCATTGTGGAGCCGCGGGACGCGTGGGGCAACCGCGTGGACCCGTGGGTCGGTGGCTGCGGATTGGAGCTGCAGGTAAGGAACTGGTGGTCTGTGGTGTTGGAGGCATACTTGGATGAAACACTTGGCGCCGTGTGCGTTGCTTGAGGGCATTCAAACACTGTACAGCCAGCAAAAGCGAAGGGTACAACCCTGTTGAAGGACGAGTATCTTGACCTCGACCTCAAAGAGGATGCGGCATGCACGTGTTGGACCAGCGGGTCGGTCATGGGGGCGATGGCGGCGGCATTGAGCTACAAGTGGGTGCTGAAGGATGCGGTGTTGGGAGGTATTGAGCTGCAAGTGGGTGCGTGTGGTGTGTGGCAGGCACAGCGTTCCTATCTTCATGGGATGGGTCGAACCAGCCGCGTTTTCGGCTAGTTTTCGCCGAAACTCAGTGGGGCCCATATCCGAAAGACACGGGCCCATGAGGGGAGCCGATCGGGGGAAACGGGCAAAATTTTGAACCCTCCCTGGCCTCCAGAAGTTGGGTTCCCCAGAGGCACCTGTTTCGACGTGTCATCCGAAAGCCCCCACGGAAGATCGAAACACTGGGCAGGCAGTAGTACATGCGTTGGTGTGTACGGATTTCGACATTATCGGGGTGTATAAAAGGCCAATCCAAAGCATTCATCAACGGTGCATTGCCATTCATCAATGCTTTAGCATCACGTTTAAAAGCGAAAGGGAGGGCCGTCCAAGGCATGCAAAGGCCCCTCAATGCGTTGCTTGTATAACGGCATAGGACAAACGCCGCACAACTTCAGGATGCCCTTGACTCATCCGCAATGATGTTGTCCCTGACACTGCTTAATACACGTGTCCTGTGCAGGTGCACCTGGGCAACGGGGTGGTGGAGGTGCCCGTCACCATCACCCCGCTGGGGCAAGCGGACTCAGAGGACACAGCAGAGGGCGAGGGTGTGGAAGCAGTAGTGGAGGGCGCACAAGATGCAGCCTCAGCCTCCGATCAGACCCACCACCAAAACCAGCAGCAGCAGCACCCGCACAAGGTCGCTGAAAACAGTGTAACACAGCAGCAGCCGTCAGGCGTGCTAGGGCCCGGCGGCGCCTTGTCGTACATCGTGTCGTACACTGCGCCTGCCGTACCGGGGCTGTACCGGCTGCAGGTGGTGGACGGCGCCACGGGGCGACACGTGCGGGGCAGCCCCTTCTCGCTGAGGGTGAGGCCGGGGCCGCCACTGGGCACAAAGGGTATTTGCCATGAACACGTGTGATAGAGTAATAGCCTTGTTGTGGTTTATCAATGCCGTCCCTGGCCGGGGGCGGGGGCTGGGCGCCTGCCTGCTACTGCCAACGAAGTAGATTCCCAGTTCATGCGTTGAAAATGCTGTTTGATGCGGGTCATGGCTGCGAGTGAGGGCAGGGGCGGGGGCAGGGGCGAGGGTGGACACGTGGCTCGCTGACGGCAGCGGCAGCACACTGGTGGTAAGCAGCCTGGGCACGGGCCGAAGGCCTCGTACCTTGCGACCGCCCCTGCATCACTGCTGCCTTCTGCACACGCAGCAGCACAACGATACGTTGATTTCCATGTGTCCCCTTATCAACATCGGTACGCATGACGCCCACCTAACCACCGGCACGCACGCAGCCGGGCCATCGCCAGGTGGACCCACAGCAGCCGCCACCTGCCACACCACACACACCGCACGTCTGTCTGATCACCCTACTGTGACTTACCCGGGACTTTGCCAGGTGGACCCAGTGCCGCTTACGCCGCCACCTGCGGCCCCTGCTACCGTCGGCCCCTCGGTCGCTCGAAGCACACCTGCTGCCCCTGCTGCCGTGCCCCCCTCGGGCGCTCGAGCCGCGCTTGGTACAACGCCCGCCAGCGACGGGCCCTCTGACGGCCACCACCTCCCTGCCGACACCCACACCAACCCAAGCTGCCCATGCATGGCCCCGGTCACCGCAACGACACGTGGCACCGCCGTGCACTCCACCTGCTGCGGCCCTGCACCTCCATCTGCGTCCGCCGCTACGGGAAGTCACGGGTGTCCCGCAGCGGGCTTGGGAGCAGGGTCCGGGGCGGTGGTGGTTGAGGCGGTTGCGGACCTGGTGGCGGCGTGGGGGCGGCGGGCGGAGCTGGCGCTGAGGCAGCTGGACGGAGGGGAGGGGGAGGGGGAGCAGGAGGGGGGAGCGGGAAGGGCGGGAGCGTGCCAGCCTGCGAGGGCGTGCGCGCAATGTAGGGGAAGGGAAAGGTGACGCTTTCGGTGGGGCTGCAGAGGCGGTGCTGGCGCGGGGCTCAGACAGCAGCAACGATGGCCGGGCCAGCGGTGGGGTGGCGGGCGAGGAGGGCAGTGCGTTGGTATGCTGCGCGGAGCAAGAGCAGGCCCTTGTGGTGCCTGGAGGTGGTGCGGTAGGGGCAGCAGCGGAGGATGCTGCTCTTGC
The DNA here is from genome assembly GCA_036984285.1 of Chlamydomonas sp. KOR1. Classification (NCBI taxonomy): domain Eukaryota; kingdom Viridiplantae; phylum Chlorophyta; class Chlorophyceae; order Chlamydomonadales; family Chlamydomonadaceae; genus Chlamydomonas; species Chlamydomonas sp. KOR1. The sequence continues at coordinate 178,404 of BQMZ01000171.1, read as the reverse complement.
GGCAGCAGCGGAGGATGCTGCCCTTGCGGCAGCAGCGGAGGATGCTGCCCTTGCGGCAGCAGCGGCGGCGGCTGCCCTTGCATCCGCAGCGGCGGCGGTTGAGGGGGCGGCGGAGGCTGCTGGCATCAGCGACACCGAGCGGCGTTACATCATGGTGGGTTTCCCTTACACGGTGCTATGCCATTGCGTGGGACCCGTTGGTGGGTTTCCTGCTCACTGTGTCGTGGAATGGTGGAAGCAGGGCGGGGACGTGGGGTTGGAGATGGGGGATAGGAGCCGTTGAAGGGCAAGCAGCAGCGCCACCTTGCCTGCCCTCTGCTGCAGCTCCCACCAGCTCCTGTGCGTGCACGTAATGCAATTGTCATGGTCTTTGGCTGCCGTACAGGAGCACCCGTCAGTGCCTGTGGTGGAGGACCTGCGCGACCTGTGGAAGGTGCACCAGCTGCAGGTGGGTGAAGGGCAGCTGGGTGTGGGGTATGGGGTGTGGTGGGCCAGTGGCCTGGTGGGTGGGCTAGGACCTGTGGAAGGTGCACCAGCTGCAGGTGAGTTAAGGGCAGCTGGTGGGGCAGTGGTGGTAAGGGAGGGTGGTACGGCTAGGGTCTTACGGTAGAAGGTGAACCAGATGCAGGCAGATTAACCATGGCTGTACAGCGGTAGCTGGGGTGGAGGGATGTGTTTACATGTGTTTGGATACTGGCGGGTGTCAAAGGGCTTCACCGGCAAGACCCACGTTGGCGGAGGGGCAACCCGGGCGTCACTGCCGCTGGCGCTAGACATGCGGACGCAAACTTGTCGCCTACAGGTTTCGTTGTGTAGCTGTCGTGTGGCAGCTTGACTTGATGAGTGCAGCATGTGGGGGCTGCTGCGCTTCAGGACGTCAGGGGCACAGCTGTTCAACCGTGGCCGTGGCAACCACGCAGGTCCGTGACCCTGTGCTTTCACACACGGTGCAGCGCGAGTGTTTGGCAGCTTCAAATGCACCGCGCTTGCGTCGCTTGGTTGAGCCTGGAAGCCTTCACAAATGTTCATTTTCCATTGCGCCTTTACCATGCTACAGGAGGAGCGCAAGGCGCGCGAGCTGCTGGGCCGCCTCACGGCACGTGGCGCCGTGGTGCAACGCTGACACGTGACAACACGGCAGGCCAAGGTGCCGTACACCTGGTGGGTGGTACGGGGTGTTGTGGGCCAGTGGTGGTACTCGTGGACCTTTTTGAAGGTGCACCAGCTGCAGGTGGGTTACCGTATGGGCAGCGGGGTGTGGGGTGTGATGGCCCAGTGGTGGTGCAGGCGAGTGGGCTAGGACCCGTGGCATGTGCACCAATCGCAGGTGGGTGAAGGGCAGCTGGGTGTGGGGGTGTGATTGGGCGTTGGTGGTACAGGTGGGTGGGGTATGGCCATACGAGTAAAGGTGAATCAGCTGCAGGCGGCTTAATTATAGCCATGCAACGGTGCTTGGGCGGATGTGATCGAATGTGCTGGAGTACTGACGGGTGTGGGGTGTCCGAGGGTTTACTGGCAAGACCCTGTGTGGTTACGTGGGCATTACTGGCGCTGGCGCTAGGCGCGCGGGCGCGTCCTTATGACCTGCAATCCCATGCGTTAGCTGCCGCGAGACGCTCTTGTTCGTGCAGTGCGTGTGGGCCGATGCATGGCCGTGTACGTACAAGTTGTGTACACGCGTGTTTGTCAATTGCGTCGCTTGATTGAGCCTGGGGGCTTTTGCAGTTCGTTGTTCACTTGTCGTTGTGTCTCCACCTTCTTGCAGGAGGAGCAGAAGGCGCGCGGGCTGCTGGATCGTCTCACGGCACGTGGCGCCGTGGTGCAGCGACGATGATACGAGACAGCACCAGGGCAGCACGACAGGCCAACATGCCGTACACTTGGCGGCAAGCACCAGTGCAAGGCGGCATTCTGAGCGACCAGGCGGGTGGCTGTGAACGTTACAATGGGTTAATGGGCCTAGTACGGTAGGGCGGCTGGGTGATGAGTTGCCGGGGCTCGCCGCACCTGCACATGCCCTGGCACGTGGCACAGCAGGGCAGGACACTGGCTTTCGTTTGCACAGGTGGCGGCTGATGCGCGGCTGAACGGCAGCGGATTGTGGCTTACTTGCACACGTGCAAACGTGGTGTGCATTGTCAAATGCGAGATGCAAGGCAGCGGGGCCATGTCACCACCCGCACGCGTACGGTGCGGTAACCAGGTACACGACAGCCACGGTCCCATTGTGAGGCTGCCAGTGGACACTGGACAGGCATGTTGCTGCCCATGTTCGTGCTGGGCGGGTTGGGCAAGCGAGGGACGCGCAAGTTAGGGAAAAGGAGGCCTCCTTCTTTGATGTTGCGGAATTAAGGCTGGCAGGGCCGGTGGTGGCGGGCTGGGAGGCATGCTGTTTGCCGCCAGGGCTGGCAGAAGCCGTTAGTCGGTAGTTGCCCTCGACGCGGAAGTTCTTAGTAATGCCACTTGCTAAGGGGCTTGACTGAAACATAATATTGCTGTTGTCCTCAGCTATAGCTGCGAGGATGCGATGTGGATCAGCGGCTGATCCGCGCAGGAAGGTGCTTACTCCTCGGGGCCTGTAGCGGCATACCACCCCGTATACCTATTGCATAACGGCATACTAACTAGTTTTATGTCATACTGTCTATGCTTAAGTATATTACAGGATCCCTTTCTCGCCCGTATTACATTGCCTTGTTAACCGCAGCCCCGTCTAGCCTTGCCCCGACTAGCCTTGGTCTGCGCATCTTTTGTAACAGCACCGCACCTACAAGTATACTTAAGCAGACGAAACGGGCGTGCCCTTTGTTAGGCCGCTACGGGTACGGTCAGGGCATCGCACCGCACACCACTGCACCCAAACAGGGTGGCCAGCGACATGCGTCCGCAATGACATCAGCAAGCTTTAAATGTAAACAACGCTGATCAGCAATTCTGGTCGGCGGTGGTAGGAGCGAGATGATGGGCACGAGTCGCCATAGACATGGGCATGCAGCGACGGGGGCGCTCCAGCCAAGGGTCTTGGCGCTGCTGCTACTCTGCGGCTATGCGCTGGCGCAGGACTTGCAGCGTTATGAAGGCAAGTGAATAAGAACTACAATGATGATTTGCGGGATGGGCCAGGATGGGCGTAAGCTGGAGGCGGACACGAGCCATGCCTCTTTACTGAACACTACAAGGGGGGAACTGTCATCATCGCATAGCAGCATGCTTGCTGCTGCATGTCCACGGCAAGCAGCACGCTTACAAGAGGTCGCCATGCTGCAGCCTGCAGCCCCACACCGCCATCCGGCTGGGGCTCCCAAAGCTGTTGCCTGCTGCTTGGTTGTGGCCGGAGCAGGCACGGAGGTTACAGGCCCCAGCTCAGCACAGGGCCTCAGGGAGGGCTTCCCTGACTCAGCTCGCGTGAGCAATCAATAAAGCTGAAATTTGGCACGCTACCGCATTTTTCATCACCACCGCATTCATTTTCCGTCACTGCCGCATTGATCCTTTCCGCATCCCGCAGGCACGCTGACCATGATGTCCATGGACCTGGTGGACTGGCCAACACCCATCAGACATGTATCCTGGTCCACACTTTAAACTCATTGCTGCTGCACGCTGATTATCATTACCCCATCCCGCAGGCACGCTGACCATGATGTCTATGGACCTAGTGGACGACGACCACGACGACACAGGGGATATCGCCTACCTGCTGCGCGACGGCCCCTCCATGCGCGAGCTGCTCGTACCCCCCGACCTAGCATACACCATGCACCTGCCCGCCGGCCAGCGTGTAGTGGTCTTGGGTGTGCCTGTGCCGCCGGGGGCAGGCCCCGCGGGCGCGGTCCTGGTGTCCAGCATCACGCCTGTGGCGCTGACGGCGGCCACCGCGGCGGCCGCTATGCCGCAGGCGGCGCGGGCGCAGGCGAGAAGCCTGGTGGATGTGATGCAGGTGAGCGGAGGCTTGTGAATGGCGGGTGTGGTGGGTTGCGGGGCTGGAGGGAACCTGGTGCAGAGTGGGCAAGGCATGTAGGCAAGCTGGGGTCTGCTGGTGGCGGGTTCTGTGGGTTGACCCGTTGGGGCTGGTGGGAGGGGCAAGGACACGGGTCTCATCCTGTCATCTGGAGCGGGTTGTCGTGTTGGGCCCAGCGCAGCGCAACAAGTTTCAGTAGTCAGGGCATGGGAAAGGACATAGCCTCCACCTGCTCATGCCGGCTGCATCAAGCGGCTCTAATTCTCATATTTGTACCGGAGTAACAGCCATTTTGCCTTATTTCATGTTGCAGGCGTTCCAGGCCGTCAACGACGCGCCCGGCGGGCCCACGGTGGCCGCCACGGCCACCGCCGCCGCTTCGCTTTTTGTGAACAGCCGCGTGGAGGGGGACGTGTCGGTGCTGTTCATGATCGCCAGCATATGCAACCAGCCGGCTGCCTGGAGCGTTGAGGTGTGTGCGGGGTGGACTTCCGGGTTGGGTACCACTTGCGTGCCATTTACGGTCTTGCCGTGGGTCTGCAAGCGGCCTGGCAGCTCGGGACAGGGAGCAGGAGGGGTTGGGGTCTGCAGTCTGCGGCGACGGATGGAGCTGCTGGCGGGTCGGGGCTGATCTTGGGGTGGCACGGCGGAGCGTTTGGCGGCTTGGGGCTGCCCGCGGAGCAGCAGGAGGGGCAGGGGCGCACAAGCTACTCACTGGCTTGCGGGTTCACACACGCCTGTGCACACAGCGATAGCGGAGAAGGCGCGGACGTGACGAGGCTCCGGCGTGAGGAGGCGAATCGGGTCGGGGCAGGGGTAGCCGCGGGCTGGCGGCTGAGGCTGTGGGCTCATGTGTGGGCTGGCCTGGGGACGGGTGCGTCAGCAGGCTAAGGGAATGAAAGGGTGGTTTGGCATGTACAGTGGGAGAAACGGGAGTCAGCTGAGCACAGATTGGGTGCACGGGCACAGGCCCGGCAGTGAGCGCAACTGGAGGCGGGCGGGGGATGCGGCAGCTGCGGCAAGCGAAATGCCCTGGCCAGTCACTAGCTCCGCAGCGGTACTTCCTCACACCGCACGCCGCACCGCGCATCCACATGCAGCTGACACACCTCTCCTGCCTCCTGGCCTGCCCTCACACCGCACGCCGCACCGCGCACCCACATGCAGCTGACACACCTCTCCTGCCTCCCGGCCTGCCCTCACACCGCACGCCGCACCGCGCACCCACATGCATCTGACACACCTCTCCTGCCTCCTGCCCGCACCCGTGACCCGTCCATCCGCAGGCCCTGAAGAAGGTGGTCTTCTCCGGCCCAGGCAGCATGCCCCGCACCCTGGAGGCCTACTACCACGAGTGCTCGCACGGCCTGGCCCTAATGAACCCCAGCAACAGCCTGGTGGTCGGCCCCGTGCCCATCCCCTGCTCCCTCAACGGCACCACCAACTACACCTGGACCACCAACAACTGCGAGTACTCCGACATCTACGGCTGGCACTTTTACGCGCAGAACTACGTGGCGAACAAGATGAAAATCGACATTAAGAAGTACAAGTACAAGGTGCTTGTACTACCGCGGGGCTACACGTACGAGGCTAATTGCAAGTGGATGGGGCTAGGCACGCTGGGGCCGTACGAGGTCTCCCCTGACGGTACGAGCACGGCGTTTTCGTGGATCCAGGGCGAATCAGCGGGCCAAATCATGGCGCTCATGCACGAGATCGGGCATAATCAGTACTTACATCACGCAATCGACGCCAAGGGATGCGAGTACTGCGATTATAGCAGCTTGATGGGTGGCTGCTGCAACGTGCGTTGCCACAATGCGGCGCACAACTGGCAGCTGGGCTGGGGGACTCCCATGGCCATCCTCAACACGGCCACGTGGCCTCGGCACACGGTGCTGTACTTTGACCTACCCGCTCAGCACACCGCCGTGACGCACATCATCTGGGTCCAGCCCGACTGGATGCCGTACGGCACCCGCGACCAGCTCTTCCCCATGTCGTACTACATTGCGTACCGGATAGATTCCGGAAAGTACGACAGCGAGATGCCGGAGGTGTATCTGTACGCCACCAGCATCTACGCCTGGGATGGCGCCACGCAGACCACCGTACGGCGCAGCCGCAACCTGGCGAGCGTATTCACTGGAGATGTGTACCGCAATACGGACGAGGGATGGCTGGTACGGCAGCTGTCGCACGGCGTGGGCGGCGCACGTGTGGCGCTGTGCAGGTACTCGGAGGTCAGCGAGGTCACGTGCGGGGACGGCATCGACAACGATTGTGATGGCTTGGTGGACGATCAGGACCCCGATTGCATCTATCCCTCCCCGCCGCCCTCGCCCCCGCCCAGCCCACCCAACCCGCCCTCCCCTCCCAAGCACCCCCGAGCTCCCTTCCCACCAGACGCGGACCACATGCCACCCGAGTGGAGCCGTGTGATCGACAGTGCCAGCAGCCCCCCTCCTCCGGGCTGGCGTGACCGGCCGCCCCACCCAGCCTCTCCCCCGCCCCCGTCCAGCGACGTATCGCCTCCTCCCCCGCCCCGGCAGGTCACCTCACCTCCCCCACCGCTCCGCTCGCCCCCGCCCTCCCCACCACCCTCACCTTCCCCGCCTTCGCCGAACCCTCCACGCAGCCCCCGCCCGCCCCTGCATCCGCCCCTGTCGCCCCCGCCGCCCTCGCCCCTGCCCCCGCCCTCGCCCGCGAAGACATCCCCCGGACCCCCGCCGCCTGCTGCCACGAACGCAGACGACAAGGAGCCGACAGGCCCTATCTCGGACCGCGATAAGCGGAAAAAGCGACCCCCGCCATTGCCCCCCAAGCCCGATCGTAAGGGACGCAAGATGAAGTCTCCACCGCCTCCGCCAGCGCGCTCGTTGCCGCCGCCACCACCAAAGAAGAAGGGGAAGAAGGCCAAGGAGCCGAAGCGCAGGCTGGCCTTTGCGCTGGAGCGGACGGAGGATGGCCTGTGACCGACACGTAGCACTTAGCGCAGCGGCCTTCGTGGTGGCGCCAGTATGTCAGGAAGAGAGGACAGCCTGTGACCGACACGTGGCAGCGGCACGGCTGACCCGCGGTTGTACTGCAGTTGTGGTTGCAGTGGGGATCCTGCACCGGATAGGTTTGATGGCTGGCCATGGAAGTTGGTGTGACACGTGTGACGGACGTTGGAGGAAGGGTACACGCTGTCGTGCTGAGCAGGTGTTCTCGGCGATGCAGCGTTTTTGGAAGGGCAATCTCTAATGCATTGCTGGAAAATACGGTAGAGCGGGACACCGGCGGTGAGGGCAGCAGCGCGCTCGCAGCCTGGTGGCGTGGCGCGTGCGCCAGCGAGCACGTGGTGGCGCGGTGCTTACCGTACGCGCGGCATGCAAGGTGGCGCAGAAATGGCGGTACGTGCGCGCAGCGGTTGCAGGCTGATGACGGCTTGTGACGCGGTGCTGACCCTACGGCGCAGCAGGCAAGGCCCGGCCATGTGTGGTGGTATGTAGAAGGTGGTGCAGGAATTGCGGTAGGAGTGCGCAGCGCTGCATGCTACTACGCTGGATTCGCATTAAGACAGATTTTAGGCGGACGGTTATTGATTCAATGCATTAGGTGCACTTGCTGCACATAGATAGTAGCATTCCATAGGTGACACGCGGACTCCCATGCGGGTAGAAACCTAGGTAGAAGGGTTAGTGCCATGCCCATGTGGCTGATATTCAGCTGGAGCATGGCCACATGATTGCATTTGTCACTGCGGTTGAGGTGTTAGGCCTGGTACCGTAGTGCGTCGCAGGGCAATCTGGGATCATGGCCGGACGTTTAAGACTCCTGGCGCAGTTGGTTGAAGCACAAGGTTAGGCCTAGGCAGGTCAGCAGGGCGAGCACATGGCCTCGGGCAAGCCTTGGCCTTGACCTGCCTTGACATTGGGATGGTGATGTAGGTGAATCGCTATATAGGCCGGCACATACAGGAATGTGCAAGTAGTGCAAGATACAGGGCTGCATGGAGGCACTAGTACCACCCTTGCGAGCGCCTGGGAAGATTGGATGTTGCGTTTGTGGTGGTTGCACATTGCGGTGTGGTTGCTGCTCAGAAGCAATGCCGTCCTGTCTGATGTGGCACAACCCGACGGGAGCGCGCAGCCCTCTGCTCCTGACTAGGGGTTCACTGTGTGTGCCAGTTGACAAACCTGCGGTGTTTGGCCGTGCCTCTGCCGTAGTGCACAACTGCGATCTGCCTGCACACGTCCCTGGGGAATTTTGGTTGCCTGTCAAGCGCGCCCCTGGACGCTTCCGCTGTGCATACTGCTGTGGTGTCCGCGGACAGCACCAGTAATGGCGGGAATCGAATGGATCTGGTAGGTATACATCTGGGAGCAGGCACGCGGAAGGAGCCGAGGTACTGGTGGTGGTGGTGGGTGGGTGGGAGCGGGGCAGCACCTTCAGGCGTAAACGCCCATATCGAAACTTAACCAGGGAAATCGATGACTATGGAGACGGGGCAGTTGACGCTTGCCGGATCGTTTGCCTCGGGCAGAGTGCCTCGGCGGATTGCCCTGGAAGGCAAAAGACGGTTAGCAGCGGTTGCAACAGCCGAACGACACAATCCGGCGGGACATGTGGCATATGGCGACTCCACGGTCGCGCAATCCTTAGCACATCGAAGCCGTCCTTGCTCCAAATACGCCAGTCCGCTTCAGTTTTGCTTACCAACAGCTAAACACCGCAAGAATGGCCACCGACACTGTGCACGCCGACTACTCGGGGGTTAGCAAGCTTGCGAAGTACCCCTTCGAGCCTTACTGGCCTGAGAAGAAGCTGAAGATTTGCGTGACTGGCGCGGGAGGCTTCATTGCCTCGCACCTTGCTAAGCGGCTCAAGTCGGAGGGACACTACATTGTGGCATGCGATTGGAAGAGGAATGAGCACTTCACGGTGAGACCTGCGTGGACCAAATTGGGGTTGTGGACGGGCGATCTTGGGCCACCAGCACGCCATGGTGTCGGCATATTCGCAAAACGACTGCGGGGGTAACTGTAGATGATCATTAGCAATTAGGTAAGTGATCGGGCCTGCCGCACATGTGTGGACTAAACAAGAAGTCAAAGCGCGGGACAGCAGCGGGAGCCCTCACCAGCCAGCGGACTCGGCCAGCTTGACAAGCCGTTGAAGGCTTCGCGGCACTTTCACTTGTCAACAGCAGTTGGGTATTATCTAAAGCTCCGTGGCAACATGCCCCACTGCTGCTGCTGCGGACTGCACCTGCAGGAGGAGGAGTTCTGCCACGAGTTCCACCTGGTGGACCTCCGTCTGTACGACAACTGCAAGAAGGTCTGCGAGGGCTGCGACCACGTCTTCAACCTGGCTGCCGATATGGGTGGCATGGGCTTCATCCAGGTAGGCTAAGCAGCCTGGCTGCCGGTGAACGCGGCATGTTCTTGATGAAGCGGTCTGCCAACAGCTTGCTTGTCACATGGTATGGAGGCCGGTGTGTACGAAACAAGGCGAGCTGGTCACACAGTCCTACTGACTTGTCCATATGATGCCCATGCCGCAGTCCAACCACTCCGTCATCATGTACAACAACACCATGGTGTCGTTCAACATGATGGAGGCTGCACGTGTTGCGGGCATCAAGCGGTGAGTCTTGCCCGTCCATTGCAGCATATCGAGAATTGCGCGCACGCAGAGCAGTGCTAACCGACAACTTCCACTGCGGGTAAGCGTATATTCTTCTTTTGACGAGGACCTCCCAGGGGTGGTTAAGAGGCAGCGCTCAGCTGGGGTCAGGGTCGATGGCGGGAACGGACGGGATACAAAGGAGGCAGGCAGCTCAGCATCCTGCTTACCAAAGCACCTCACACGGACATCAAGCGCCGTGTTACAGCTGTTACAAGAGGGGCCAGGTTGAGGCATGCAGAGTCCCTGCACACCTGCACACCATGGGGCTAAGGCTTGCAGTTCACGTGCATCTGTGTAATGGGCCTGCACTGCCCCTAAAGCGCAATGACTGTGTATTTCAGCAGCTGCTGCACCTCTGACTGGCTTGCTCCCGCCCTGCCCCTGCCTGGCGTGCAGCTTCTTCTACGCCTCCTCGGCGTGCATCTACCCCGAGTTCAAGCAGCTGGACACCCAGGTGGGAGAGGAGTGTTGGCCACGGATTAATACACGCAGAAGGACGGCTTTCGGTGCAGGTTGGCCCGAACATGCTACAGCGGCCCTGCAGCGGACCTGGTGCAATTCCTCGTTGTCATGCTCTGCCAAAGCGTGGCGATGCGAACGGAGCAATTCACCCCACGCGCTTCAGAGAGGGGCACGGCACATACAGCCGCAGCCTGCCTGGGATTTCGGTCGAACGCACAACGGGATCAGCGGCGCTGTACGTTAGCACACAATTTCTTGAACAGCTGTGCCTCACACGCCCAATCTCTCTCCTCACACACAGGTTGAGGGCGGTGGCCTGAAGGAGGCTGATGCCTGGCCTGCCCAGGTGAGGGGGTGGTGTAGACCGGCTGCGTCAGCCGGGAACCAAACTCTTTTCCGCACCTTGGCTCTGCATCCTAACCGAACGGCGTGGCAATTGGCTTGTACGTTTGCGCCGCTGACCAGCTGCAGCGCTGCATCTTGTACTCCAATGCATGTGGTTTAACGCATCGCAAACCTCGCTTTGCCCGCAGCCCCAAGACGCGTACGGCCTGGAGAAGCTGGCCACGGAGGAGCTGTGCAAGCACTACGGCAAGGACTTCGGCATCGAGACCCGCATCGCGCGCTTCCACAACATCTACGGCCCGCACGGCACCTGGAAGGGCGGCCGCGAGAAGGCGCCGGCCGCCTTCTGCCGCAAGGTGTGCAGCTGTGTGCCGTGCCCGAATGGGATGTACAGGATCCCTGGCTAGCAGATAAATAGGAAAGCGTCACTCACTGCCATGTCGGCAGATGAAGATTTTCCAGGGCGATGGTGCTGAGTAAGCGCCCGCGGCCTTTGTGCTGTGCCCATACACTCCTTGCACCTCCGTCACGGCGGCGGACAGCTGCAGGCGGGCTCTTACATGCACACGGTACCACGCACACGGTGCTCCGCACATCGTGAGAAGCCCCCGCCGCCTCCTGCCTGTGCACTATGCCCTGACACTCCTTGCTCCTTCCTCTTTCAAAGCGGCGAACAGCTGCATGCGGGATGGTCCACACACCGCACCGTTCCATGTACATCGTACCGCACCACACGGTACCACGCACACCGCGGGAAGGACCCCACCGGCTTCTGCCGCAAGGTGTTGCCGTGCGGAATGGAGACGCACACGGTACTGCCGTTCGTGCTTTGTCTTAGCGGCCCCGGGTTAACCCTCGCTGCTGCTGCTGTCGTGCTACACGCCAGGTGCTGACCTCCACCAACGAGCTGGAGATGTGGGGCGACGGCAAGCAGACCCGCTCCTTCACCTTCATCGACGACTGCGTGGAGGGCATCCTGCGCATCACCAAGAGCGACTTCCGCGAGCCGCTCAACCTGGGCACCACCGAGATGGTGAGTCTAGTAGGATACGTGGGGGATTGATTGTGCACGTACTTGCAACCTGGGCACACCGAGATGCTGGGTGGGGCGGGAGATGAGGGCAGATTGTGCAGTTCCTTGCGACCTGAGCACAACCGAGGCGGTGAGTGCGGCGCCAGTGTGTAGCTCGTGGGGTGCGCAGTCGTGTACGGAACGGAGGCGCCGCTTGTACTGGCGGGATGACGCTGCTCGTGCCCACGTCTGTGTGCAGGTGTCCATGAACGAGATGATGGAGATGATCATGGAGTTTGACAGCAAGAAGATGCCCATCAAGCACATCCCCGGGCCCGAGGGCGTGCGCGGCCGCAACTCGGACAACAAGCTCATCCTGGAGAAGCTGGGCTGGGAGCCCACCGTGTCCCTGCGCGATGGCCTCAAGTAAGGCGTCGGGGGAACTGGAACTGCCGTACCAATTACTTGCAGCGGTGCAGCTGCGGGGACATACTAGCAAATTGTAAAGCAGGTACCGGTGTTAGGGCAGGGCGAAGCGCGTGGCATGTCGTTGCCACTAATAAGCAGGCTGCCGTGCCCGTGTGTGCTGACTCCAGATTCCTCAATGCCACGTGCTTTTGCTTTGTGTCAGCAAGTTTACGACAACCTGGGCGTCAAGCAGGGCAGGTTGCAACTCCAGCACAGGGTGGCTAATGGTCTCTTGACGAGTTCCTCGCTTGCACACCGTCCTCTCGCAGCATCACCTACAACTGGATCAAGTCCCAGATCGAGAAGGAGACGGCGGAGAAGGGCGCTGAGGCGGTGGCCAAGTACAGCCACAGCACCATCGTGCAGACCAGCGCGCCCGTGGAGCTGGGCTCGCTGCGCAAGGCGGATGGCGACGAGGGCTTTGAGAAGTAGAGGGTGGAGCATAAGAGGCGGATAGCTGGATGGGCAGCTGCGTGACAGGACGTTTGAGTGACGGGCGTCGAGGACTGAGCTGTGTATGCAGAGTACTTGCGACTGTGAGCTCACGGCGAGGTGGATGGTGTGTGGCACGGTACGTCTTGCAGGGGCGGGACGCTGACGCAGGTGCAGGTTGGCGAGTCGTTGGAGGTGGGCCTGTGCCTCGTTGCGCATAGCGGCGTGCCGCTGCATTGTAGGTTCTGACAAATATCCATAGTCTTAGTGCTAAGCGGTGAATTGCGCGTCCGCCAAGGGCTGACGTGCAGTTCGAGGAGGAGGAACCGGGAGGTTGGCCCGATGCTCAGTGGGTACGGACCTGGATGTGTAAGCAGGGCGTTGCGTCGGCTGCGTCCAATGTGTTTGAAGCTTATGCCATATGCGTTGATTGCGCAAAGGACTTATCGCGGATGCTCTCGGTCACTCACCAGGGCGCACGTCACAGTAATACTAGATCACCACGATGAACTCTACATAGGAAACAATTGGTAGCATAAAAGCATAGGGCCGGGGCCAATGGCTGCCTTGCAGCCAGGGTGCAGCTTGCGGGAGCGGCTCGCCCCGGGTCAGCGGACTGCAGGGCTAAGTCCGACTTGCTCACGTATCGGAATATTTCAACGGCAACATATTTGTTTACCTAGACATGGCTCCAGCAGTCGATACGTTCTTCCCGGCGTGCATTACTCGCCGCCGCGAAGCTTGCCGGGCTTTGTAGCAAGGGCGTCTAACGCAAATGCCAGCGCTAATGGCGTAACAGGCAAGCATGCAGCAGTCGGCCCTCGGATGTAACACGTTGGGCACGACCCATATCAGTCAGTGACTGTGCATCGCCACCTGGCAGGCGATGTCGTCCCCTCTGGTGCTGCCATGGAGCGCCTTATCACCGACCCCGAGGAGCTCAGGCTCATTGGGTCGGGCCTGCCAGTCATAGATGGGGTGAGCAGGGGTGCTGCTTGGCCCACGGGGCTTTCGGGTGGGTGTTTTGGGCCTGGGGCCCCAGCTCTACCGTCCGACAGGCAGTGTTACACAGGACCGGTAGTCACTTGATTCCTTGTTTCCGTGTTAGCCTGCACGTCACTCCGTTTCTCACGAAGGGATCATGGCCAAGGGGTGAGGTTTAGGGGCAAACGTCCATGCACGACGAGTCGGGGTGCTGGGTAAGGGGCGGCGTGGCGGGGGTGTGTGGTGGTCGAGGCCCCTTCACCCCGTTGAGGTCCCCCTCGCAAGGAAACATCGCTGCGTTGACGAACTGCTTTCGGGGCAAGGATTACCTGCACATTCTGCTGACACGGTCGCGTGAGTCGCTCCGTTTCACCCTTTCGCCTCCGCGTGCTGCCCCCGCAGCCCAACTGGCCCGACCAGTACTTCGACGCGCTGAAGGTAGGGCGCGACGCGGCTGCTCGTGCACTGACGGTATAGATGCACCCCACTGATAGGGCCCTGGGGACCTGCCTGGGGGTATGTAATGTATGTGGTCCGGCATCAGCTGGCACCTGGCCGTGCCGCCAGCGGGGACCTGACGCGCGGTAGCCCCTGCGCACACTGACAACAGCCATCACTCACATGCCCTAACAACCACACTGGACTCCTCCGCAGGCCATGTCAGCCGGACGGGAGGTGCAGCTGCCGCGGCCGCACCCCAAGTTCACTCGGGAGGTGAGTAGCAACGCACGTGCAGCTCTTGCAGCTGTAAACTCAAACTGGCCGTGACATGCTCGATCAGCACTAACATGCGCAGCAGAGCCGATCCTGAACCCAGGAACATGGCCAGCTAAGTGGCCCCGTGATGGTCGTGCCTCCCACTACATGCGACATGCATTGTCCCCTGGTCCCAGCGCACCCAAAGCCTCGGGTGTTTCCCCCGCCCGTCCCTTGTCCATATGTCGCCCTCCTCCAATACAACATCCCCGCAACGCACTGCCAACACCCCTCTCTCCCCTCCCGAGTATCTTCAGTATGGTTTACTTCAGTATCGTTTCATTTTGTAACTTCTTTCCTCCCCACCCCAGAGAGGAGCGGATGGAGCATGGCAGCGACGACGACAATGCAATGGGTCCGATTTTTTACCGCGACACGTACAGCTACTTCAGTATCGTGTTACTTAGTAACCTCTTTCCCCACCCCAGGACCTGGAGCGGATTGCCTCCCAGGGTGCCACCCTTGACGACCTGGTTCTGGAGCACGCGGAGCGCCTGGGGGAGGTGGCGGTGGAGGCGGCGGAGGCGGGGGCAGAGGCGGGGCAGGAGGGGGCGGTGGTCGGGGAGGAGGGGCTGGCGTACGCGTACCGATACATCCCGCGCTCGGTGCTGGGGGACTACACCACCGAGGTGAGCTGCGTATGGGGTCGTGTGGGGACCTGGGGGAAGGGGTGGGCAAGGGGCTAGGGTGTGTGGGGTGGTGCGGGGTCGTGCGGGACCTTGGAGAAGGGGTGGTGTGCTGGGGGACTACAAGACGGAGGTGGGTGGGCATGATAGCAATGGGGGGTGCGTCATGTGGAAGGGCGGGGACAGGGAAGGTGGTGTGGAGGTGGGTGAGCGGATGTGTTTGTACTGTCCGTCCGCCTGCGTGCGGCACACCTGGTGTGGGTGAGGGGGCGGGGGGAAGGGCAAGGATAAGGATTCACGTGGTCGTGCAGGGCGGGGTTTCTGGGCACGGCCAGCGGGGGATCATAGTGAGGGAGGGCTGGGGCAGGGGCAGGAAGGGGAGGAGTTGGTGTAACGCCGGCAACGGGGGGCGTAGTGGATCGACACAACGGGCCAAGGTGATATCGCCAACGCAGCATTAGGATGTGACGGAGTACAGGGGGTACATCTGGAAGAAAACCCGCGTAGTGGGGGTGTGCGCTCCGGGCGGGGCAGGGGGCCCTTGCGCGCCATGCAGCCTGCGTCACAGGCCAAGGGCGCCATCGATGAGGCCGTTTCCAGACGTGGGCGTGCGGCAAGCCGGGAGCACAAGGATGACGGGAGCCCTGGGCAACTGCTCCCACACGTGACTCCCTCCTCCCCTTCTTCGCAACTGCGGTCTGGGCACGCAGGTGGAGCCCGACTGGCGCGCGCTGCCTCAGAAGTCCATCTACGACTTCTACGAGGGGCTGCGGCAGCGCAACTGGACCAACCCGCACTACAGGCCCACGTCGGAGCACTGGCGGGTGCAGCTGTTCACATGCGGATACTTGTGAGTGGCAGGGACTGCGGCCGCCACCACACAACGCACGCTGCAGCAGCTGCTGCAGCTGCTGTTAGTGCTGCTTCTGCCGTCACCGCTGCTGCATGTCTCGGGGCAGGGCTGGGCCGGGGCTTGGTAGGGCTCCTGTCACCTGGTGCGCCTCGGAACAGGTGCCAGGAAGGTGGCACGTTTGGCCCGCGAGGATAGTCATCTCCATGGGTCCAGTCCAACCGACGCTTTGGCGCAACGTAGTAGTTCGGCCCGTCCTGCTACGCAGGAAGAGCTGTACGTTCTGCAACGGAACGAAACTTGTGCGACGCGGAGTGTGCCAGCACGCAGCACGTACTCGCTGCCCATGCTAGCAGTCAAGCACCCCTCCTGCGCCACCTCGCCTGCTCCCCCCCTGCTCCTTTCTCCGCAGCAACGACGGCGTGACGGGCTGGACCGCGCTGAGGCTCACGCGACGCCCACGCCGCCCCTCAACTACCAATCATGCTGCCAACCCTGCCTGACCCCCTATCGCCAGCCAGTCAAGCACCCCTCCTGCCCCCCCCCCCCGCTTGCCCGACCCTCTCCCCGCAGCAACGATGGCGTGACGGGCTGGACCGCGCTGAGGCTCACGCGACGCCCACGCCGCCCCTCAACTACCAATCATGCTGCCAACCCTGCCTGACCCCCTATCGCCAACCAGTCAAGCACCCCTCCCCCCGCCGCTTGCCCGACCCTCTCCCCGCAGCAACGATGGCGTGACGGGCTGGACGAGGTGGCTCGCGGCGGCCATGCTCCCCTTGGTGCTCATACCCAAGCACCCCTCCTGGCCCGCCCTGCCTGAACCCTTTTGCTGCCCCTTGCCTGCTCCCCTTCCCACAGCAACGATGGCGTGACGGGCTGGACGGGGTGGCTCGCGGCGGCCATGCTCCCCTTGGTGCTCATACCCAAGCACCCCTCCTGGCCCGCCCTGCCTGAACCCTTTTGCTGCCCCTTGCCTGCTCCCCTTCCCACAGCAACGATGGCGTGACGGGCTGGACGGGGTGGCGTGCGGTGGTGTCCTCGGCCAGCGGCGCGCGGTTCTGGGTGGACCTGCCGGAGGAGGGCGAGCTGGTGGCGCCCACGGAGACGGTGGGGGCACTGGGGGCGGTTTGTGCGCGGATGCCGTTGCGGGGTCACAGTAACATAATGCAAGGGAAGTACTAGCTACAGGGTCGATGCAAGTAGCATGTCTAGCAACTCGTGACAAGCATCGAAGCAGGCTGCGGCTGGGTGCTGTGGAAGCGCGGGGGCCTGTGTGTGAAAAAGGCATGTGGGCTGCCACCCGCGGGCGCTTCTGGGGCTGGAGGCGCCAACGAAGTCCGGTGGGGGCCGTCAGAAAGGTACGGTCGTGTCATACAAAGGAGGCTAGGGCCGTTGCGGCCGTGTGGTAGGTGGTGGAGCTGTGTATGAGCAGCAGTTGGACCTGTCGGAGGAGGGGGAGCTGGTGGCGCCTACTGAGACGGTGTGGCCAATGTGGGAGAGTGCTGAGCGCATCGCACACACCGGCGTTACGTAGTGGTTTGATTGCGTTGAGAGCGGCTGGGCCTGGCCGGGAGGAGGAGCTGGTGGCAACCGCGGAGCCGACCACAGAGCCGGCCAGCTTGAGAACCTGGGCTCCAGCACCGGCACAACACAGCTAATAGTGGTGTACATTGATCATGCTCCAGGCGTATGATACAAGTGGCACGCTTGCACCTGGCTGCTGCAGGCGCCTCCCGCGGAGCTTGCCGAGCTTGGCTCCAGCCACGTGTTCGCTCAGCTGTTCCAGGCGTGGGAGCCGCGCTACTCGCCGGAGCTGCTGGCAGCTGCCTACTCGGGCGGGCCGGGCGCGCGGGCGGCGCTGGCGGAGGCGGCGCAGCGGGAGGGCGGCGTGCCGGTGAGGGGCGTGGGGAATAGGGATCATGGGGGGCGTCCTAGGCGTTTATGAGGGGCGCGGGGTGGAGGCGGCGCGAGATGCTGCTGGACGTGGACTTCTGGTTTGGTGTTGCAAGAGGGAGGGCGGCGTGCTCGTGAGGGGCGGGGGGATGCGTGGGGGCGTGTGCCACGGGGCCATGGCATGAGGTGCGGAGCGAGAGGGGAACAAGGGGTCGTGGGGTGCGTGGGGTTACGCGTAAAACGCGAGAAACCGTGTGAGGCTTGTGGGGTTGTGCGCGGGTAAATGCTGGCTGAAGTGGATGCGCAGGGCGTGCATGGGGGCTTCGGGAACTGTGTTCCGGCCCGCGGGGTTTGGGGACTGGGGTCAGGGCACGGGGCAGTCGTCAGGTGCGGTTGGTGCACCGCCTGATGGTCGAATGTGTAACCACACGCCACGCGACAGCGGATGCATGCTTTCGCTAGATTGGAACGCATTACCCGTATGCCTCTTGTACGTGCCTGGCATACCCTAATGAGCATTCCGCCAACCTGCGCACCAAGACCCTCGCCCCGGTGCCAACCGTGCCTGCTTGCCACGTGTACGCCACGTGCCTGCGCAGCACGACACGCCCGCCCTGCGGCACCTGGACGTGTCGTACCACGTGGCGGCCTCCCCCGTGCGGGACAGCCTCTCAGCCTTCCTGCTCCGGCCGTCGCTAGGGGCGGCCAGGGAGGCCATCGGGTAGGTGCAGGAGGCACATGGGAAAGCATGCGCATGCGTGTGCATTTGCATGGCGGCGTGGGTGCATCTGGGCAATGACGTTTTCCACGAGCTGCACGAAGCTCCCACTGGGGACGGCCGGGGAAGCCGTAAGGGGTATGGACCAACGGCGGCGGCGTGTATAACTGCAGCGTGCCTGCAGGGCGGGTGGGACAGCCGTAGCTTGGGGCAGCCAGGGAGGCCATCGGGCGGGTGGTGGATGCCCTTCGGGGGAGGAGGCAAAAGCGCGTGTGCAAGCGTGCGTGGTGGCGTTGGTGGGTTCGGGCAGTGCCGCCCGGGGCGCCTCGCTGGGGGCCGCCAGGGAGGCCGTATCGGGTCGTTGGACCAGCGCCGGCGGCGTGGGTGGTAGCAGGGGGTATGTACGGCTGGCGGGGCAGGGAGGCCACACAGTCAACGGGATGACAAGCCTGGCATTCCTGATCGGTGGCGGGTCGAGCTGAAGACGGCCATGGGTGTTGCACTGTCTCGGGGGTGTGAGCTGCGCTCGTCTCGGCGTGTCTCACAGTCATGTGTTCGCGACACCTACACCTGAAGTACTGTACGCTATCTGTGTGCGCAGGTGGGCTGTTAATCACAGCGGGCTGTATGAGCTGCGCATGCTGCGCGACCGGATCCTGCCCAAGTGGGAGCCGCCCACCATCCAGCTGACGCGCAAGAACAACAACCTGGGAGTGGTGTACTTCGCGGTGTGCCTAACGCTGGGCATCGTCATCCCTGCGCTGCGACGCTCGCGCATCCTGTGGGTTAACTCGCGTCAGGCGTGGAGTGGGGACGGGTTCTGGGGCTTCTGGTGGTGGCCGTGTTGGTGTTGGTGAAGGCGTGTTTGCTCGTGGGTTAGGTTGGGGATGCGGGATAGAGGTCCTGGTGGGACAGCGTCCTGCGGTGCGTCGTCTGCTCTGCGCGTCTTGATCTCGTCCAGCTTTTGCCACACTTCGCTCATGGGCCTAGTGTAGGGTTAAACCCACATATTGTCTCGATCAGCGCCTTGGCCCCCTGCCCACAGCAACATCCGCACCCTGGAGGAGGACCCCGGTGCCGCCATGGAGTTTGTGCGCCTCCTTGACGCTTTGCCTCCAAAGGCACGAAACGCCTGGCCTTCTGGCGTATTGTAATAAGCTCATGCAAATACATGACGTGGTTGCTGACCTCACCTTGTTGCAACCTGCCCCCCGCCCACAGCGACATCCGCACCCTGGAGGAGGACCCGGGTGCCGCCATGGAGTTTGCTCGGTCCAAGAGCGAGGCGCGCAAGGAGGGCCTCACGGGCACCGAGTTCAGTGACGTGGCGGGGCTGGGGCCCATCCTGAACGAGGTGGTGGAGGTGGTGGAGGTGAGCTGCTTGCGGGTTGACGGTGCGGGTTAGTATGGTGGTGGGGACTTGGCGGCGCTGGGGCCCATCCTGAACGAGGTGGTGGAGGTGCTGGAGGTGAGCTGCTTGTGGGTTAACGGTGCGGATTAGTATGGTGGTGGGGACGTGGCGGGGCTGGGGCCCATCCTGAATGAGGTAGTGGAGGTGAGCTGCTTGCGGGTTAACGGTGCGGGTTAGTATGGCGGTGGGGACGTGGTGGGCCTGGGGCCCATCCTGAATGAGGTGGTGGAGGTGAGCTGCCCGTGCATACGAAGGGTGTATTAGGTAGGTGGGTCCAATCGAATCAGCATGGCGGGGGTGGGGCACATGTATGCGGCCAGGGAGGTGCGCTGGGCCACATGCAAACAACCTGAAGGTGGGGATAAGCCTCAGGTGCAGTGCGCCATGTGTGCCCCCTCCGTGCTCTTTCGTAGCCCCTCCCATGTCGCCTGGGCACATCCCTCTGCCCGGCGTGGCCACGATGCCTGGTTGTACCCTCCCCGCCAACGCTACCCCGAAAGCCTCAGGGCTGAAAGCCTTCGGGCCCTCCAGAAGATTTCCCCGTACAATAGGGTTCATGACCTCTCCCCTCTTCCTCCTACCGCAGTTCCTCAAGGACCCCGCCACCTTCTCCAAGCTGGGAGCGCGGCCGCCCAAGGGCATCCTAATGGAGGGAGACCCAGGTGGGTGCAGCTGGTGGTGTGGGTGCGGGGTGCAGGCTGTTGGTCGTGGGGCGCGGGCTGACTTTGGGGGGTAAAGGCGGAGGGCGGCCAGTGTTTCGGTGTGGACTCCGGAGGCCAAGGCGGCGAACTGCAACTTCGCCTGCGGCATGCCGGTACCCGACATGCCGATAAGCCTGGGCTTGGACGAGTCCTCGAGGATGCTGGCGCTCCTGGCAGTCCTGTTAACGCAGCGAGGCCGTGACACCCAACGCACGCACGACCACCAGCACACGCTAACACACATGCACCCACTGCATCCGTTAACCCACGCAGGCACGGGCAAGACGATGCTGGCCAAGGCGCTGGCGGGCGAGGCCATGACACCTACAACACGCACGACCACCATCACATGCTAATACACATGCTCCAACCGACCCCGTTAACCCACGCAGGCACGGGCAAGACGCTGCTGGCCAAGGCGCTGGCGGGCGAGGCCATGGTGCCCTTCTACCAGATGTCGGGCACGGAGTTCACGGAGGGCATCGTGGGTCTGGGCGCGGCGCGCGTGCGTGACCTGTTCAAGAGGGCACGTGCCACCGCCCCCTGCGTCATCTTCGTGGACGAGATTGATGCGCTGGGTCTGCGGCGCGCGGAGAATGGTGGGTGTGGAACTGTGGATGGTATGGGGCAAAGTGGTTCCGCGCGACCCGCGTGGACGCCATGCAATGCAGGGGGAGGTGGGGTAGGCAGGTGGCGACGAGGTGTTGTCGAATGTTGGTGCAAGTGGCCCCCAATGAGGCCTTTGGTTTGGCTGTCGCGCACCGAAAGGATGGATGGGGACGGGCCTTCAATATCTTGATGGGCGAGGTCAACGCGCTGGGTCTGGGGGGTGCGGAGAGCGGTAGCGGGGGTGGCTGTGCTCCTTAGCTGGTCATCAGTCGAAATCCATCCTACTTGCGTGGTTCCGAATGCCTCGAGGCCCATGCCCCATTTCGGACCGGCTATTGCATAACTTTGGCTCAGCTTTGTCCGCTTACCGTACTACTCCTTAACATGTGAAGCTGCCTCCACGCCACCGATGCTGCATGTGTGCAAACTTATACACGTTTGTAAGTTTTGTTCCCCCCCCACCCTGTCGTCGTGTTGCAGACAACGTCTGTCTTCCGACCGCTTAACCCCCACCCTGGCCCACTTTACCTGTACCCCCCACCCTGGCCACCCGCAGACTCCGCCAAGACCAATGAGGAGCGTGAGCAGACGCTCAACCAGCTGCTGACGGAGATGGACGGCTTCACGCCCGACACGGGGGTGGTGTTCCTGGGTGCTACCAACAGGCGGGTTAGGGCTGTGGGTTAAGGGGTGGTGTTGCTGGTGTACCGTAGTTGCTGAGGCGCTACCCGCCTCGCTGACGAGCTGCTTGTACGGCAGGCGGTACCAAGGCTTGCGGCATACCGGGCCGTGCATGCCTGTGGTCTCGTACCACGCACTCCCAACATCCCAGGCAACTTACACACCTAACCCACACGCACATTCACCCCCCCACAGGGCTGACCTGCCGGACCCCGCGCTGATGCGCCCCGTCCAACATTCTCAACCCTTCAATCCCACCCTCCTCCTTCCAAATCCCCCTCCCCCACTCCAGGGCTGACCTGCTGGACCCCGCGCTGATGCGCCCCGGCCGCTTCGACCGCAAGATCCGCATGCCCAAGCCCGACACGGAGGGCCGCTACGAGATCCTCAAGCTGCACCTGCGCGGCAAGGAGGTGTGTATTAGCTACCCTCGACCGTGCGTTATCTCTTTGTGCGCCCGGCACGCAGGTGGCACCCCACGGGCTCCTGGTGCAGCTCTCACTTGCACCCCACACGAAACGGGTACACAAGGGCCAGTAATGACAATCTGCCGTTATAACTCTCCCTGCGCTGTGTGTGCTCCATTCACTGCAGTTGCCTCCCGACGTGGACCTGCTGCAGCTGTCCCTTGCCCCCCACACTACACGGGCGCACCTGGGCCAATTACGGATGTGTCTTGGCTTGCATGCACTTTCTATTCCTGCATGTGGCTCCCGACGTGGACCTGCTGCAGCTCTCCCTTCCCCACCACACTGAACGGGCGCACCTCGGGCAGTTATGATAGTACATGTGTTTTACTCTCGCTGCGCTGTGTGCGCCACTACTGCAGGTGGCTCCCGACGTGGACCTGCTGCAGCTGTCCCTTGCCCCCCACACTACACGGGCGCACCTGGGCCAATCACGGATGTGTCTTGGCTTGCATGCACTTTCTATTCCTGCATGTGGCTCCCGACGTGGACCTGCTGCAGCTCTCCCTTCCCCACCACACTGAACGGGCGCACCTCGGGCAGTTACGGTATGATAGTACATGTGTTCAACTCTCGCTGCGCTGTGTGCGCCACTACTGCAGGTGGCTCCCGACGTGGACCTGCTGCAGCTGGCGCGCGACCTGCCCGGCCTGGTGGGTGCGGACCTGGCCAACATCGTCAATGAAGCGGCCATGACGGCGGCACGCCAGGGGCGCAGGGCGCTGAGCGCGCGGGACATCTACGCAGGCGTGGACCGCTTCACGCAGGGCGAGGTGCGGCCGCCGCTGCCCACCTCCACCAAGCTGCCGGTGCTGTGCTTCGCGGCAAAGGAGGTGAGGGGCGGTGGGGAGGGCAGGGGTGGGTGGGGGAGGGGGTGGCAGGTGCTGTGGGCTGCCGGTGCTGTGCTTCGCGGCCAAGGAGGTGAGGGGGCGGTGGGGAGGGCAGGGGGTGGGGGGGGGGGGGTGGCAGGTGCTGTGGGCTGCCGGTGCTGTGCTTCGCGGCAAAGGAGGTGAGGGGCGGTGGGGAGGGCAGGGGTGGGTGGGGGAGGGGTGGCAGGTGCTGTGGGCTGCCGGTGCTGTGCTTCGCGGCCAAGGAGGTGAGGGGCGGTGGGGAGGGCAGGGGTGGGTGGGGGAGGGGGTGGCAGGTGCTCTGGGCTGCCGGTGCTGTGCTTCGCGGCAAAGGAGGTGAGGGGGCGGTGGGGAGGGCAGGGGTGGGTGGGGGGAAGGGGGTGGCAGGTGCTGTGGGCTGCCGGTGCTGTGCTTCGCGGCCAAGGAGGTGAGGGGCGGTGGGGAGGGCAGGGGGTGGGTGGGGGGAAGGGGGTGGCAGGTGCTGTGGGCTGCCGGTGCTGTGCTTCGCGGCCAAGGAGGTGAGGGGGCGGTGGGGAGGGCAGGGGTGGGTGGGGGAGGGGGTGGCAGGTGCTGTGGGCTGCCGGTGCTGTGCTTCGCGGCCAAGGAGGTGAGGGGCGGTGGGGAGGGCAGGGGTGGGTGGGGGGGGGGGTGGCAGGTGCTGTGGGCTGCCGGTGCTGTGCTTCGCGGCCAAGGAGGTGAGGGGCGGTGGGGAGGGCAGGGGTGGGGGGGGGGGGCAGGTGCTGTGGGCTGCCGGTGCTGTGCTTCGCGGCCAAGGAGGTGAGGGGCGGTGGGGAGGGGTGGGTGGGGGAGGGGGTGGCAGGTGCTGTGGGCTGCCGGTGCTGTGCTTCGCGGCCAAGGAGGTGAGGGGCGGTGGGGAGGGCAGGGGGTGGGTGGGGGGAGGGGGGTGGCAGGTGCTGTGGGCTGCCGGTGCTGTGCTTCGCGGCCAAGGAGGTGAGGGCCGGTGGGGAGGGACAGAGGTGGCCTCGTAGGTGGCCGTGTGGGTGGGGTTGTGAACGGGGATGGGGGCCGTGCGCCGGTGGCGTCGAAGTGCGGCGGGGATAGGCTGATTCTTGGCACACACACCCTAAGACACACGGGTGAAGCCAAGGTGGATGTTGTGCGGGTGGCCACCGTGCTGCTCCTGTAGCACTTGCGTCCGCGCTCGTTTGACAACCATCAGGTTGTTACACACCCTATTGCGCACATGAGCCCTCGACACGCAGGTGGGAATCGCGCTGGTGGCCGCCGTGCCGCACACGATACTCGTGACGCAACGAGCTAAGACACACACCCTAACACACACATGTGACCACACGCCACGCAGGTGGGCATCGCGCTGGTGGCCACCGTGCTCCGCGAGCGGCACGGGCGCGTGGAGCTGGTGGAACGTGTGAGCATCCAACCCAAGGGCAGGGCCTACAGCAGGACCATGTTCCAGAGGGGTGAGCATGTGTGGGGGCAGTTGGAAACACATGTGACTGGATGTATTCAGGGGGGCAGCATGGGAGGGTAGTCAGCCCAAGGGCAGGGCGTACAGCAGGACCATGTGGGGTAAGCATGTGGAGGGGAATCTTGAGCACTTAGGAATGGGTTAAGAGAGCATCCGGGCTGGGGAGGGCCTACAGCAGGACCGGAGGAGAAAGCATGGGCGAATGAGGGATAGGGGTGTGGGGCAAAGCGAGGGCACAAGGGTTAGATCAAGCCTATGGCGTGGCAGGAATATGTTATGGAGTTATTTGGTGGGTCTAGACGGCCGGCATGCTTGATGCATGCCAGTGGGTTGCATGGGTTGGCAGTACTGCAGCTATGCAATGTGGTTAGTGCGCACGTGAGGCGGTCGCGCTGTGGTGGTGCAGTGCCTGACCACTGGCCTCCGCATGCCTGCGTGCCGCCGTGCCTCCGTGCCACGTGCCGACGCGTGCAGGCACGGACGAGGACTACCACGTCATGACACGTGGCAAGCTGCTGGACCGCATCCGCGTGGCGCTGGCGGGCGGGTACGCCGTGCGCATGGCGCTGGGGGAGGAGACCAACTTCACAGCCGCGGGTGAGCTGGCAGCTGTGCTGTTACCAAAGTTAAACAGACGCCCTGGGAAACAGCAACAAATTGCTGCCGACAAGTTTAAAAGGGTGGGGGAAGAAACCGTGTTCCCGGCCGCGGGTTATGAGGACAGGTGCTAGCTAGGTGTGACCCTGTATGCTCTGTGTATTAACGTCTCTTGGCCAGCTGGAGTGCTGCCTATTGAGGTTCACATCATGTCTGTCATAATGCCTTCACTGTCATAATGCCTTCACTGCTCCAGGCATCCAGCGCGCCACGCACATGGGCCAACGACTCTGCTGTCCACCATTATGCTGGTTACACACTACATAATACATGATACATAATACATCATACAACGTCACGGCTTCGGTATTAGACTGGTACATAATACATCTGCTCTTGCCCTCCATGCTCCTACTTGCGCACCATCTCTTCTTTTGCTGTGCAGACATCCAGCGCGCCACCCGCATGGCGAAGAAGTTTGTGTTCTACTACGGCTTCAGCGACGTGGGCGGCGCGGGCATCACCACGTGGGCCAACCAGCCCTACTCGTCGGACTTCCTCATCGGGCAGCAGCGCGCACGGAAGGTGAGGGGGCACGGGATGGGGATTAGGTAAAAGAGCGGTCTAGGGTGGGGCTGGTGTGGGCAGCATTCAATGCGTCTGAGACGGTTCGTTGACTGGGCGCCACACATCGCGCCATTGGGCCCGGCCGGAACCGAACACGTGTTGCGTCTCACTCCCCCAGTCGCATGTCCATCTCAAACCGTATCCATTCACGTCCCACTTCACGTAGCGTCCACGAATGCCCTTCGCCGACTAGCCCACGCGGTGTCAGTACCTGGAAAAGTAAGCATTAAGCGAATCGTGAAAACACCTTCCTTCTCCCTTCACAGGTTGTGTGCACGGCGCAGTGGACGGCTTAACGGACTGTTTTACGCAGAGTCAGTATCTTGGGTGTACTGCGCTGAACACACACCCTGCTCCCCAGGTCGTGTCCTCGGACGCCATGGACGGCTTCGCCGACTGGCCCACGATGCACGAGGACTTCCGCTTTGACTCTCCCACGCCCTCGGACGTGACGTGGCACAGGTGGGTGCGGCACGTGGCAGGGTGCAGACCACGTGTTTTGTTGAGGAACAGGGGCCAGGGCTGGAACGTGACAGGTGCATGCATACGTGCCCTTTGGGTATATATTGCGAAGGCCCGGAGGCCGCTTCTTTGTCTTTACAGTTACCCCGAAGGCCCTTTGGCTTTCAGACAGAGAAGCGGCCCAGAGGGGCGCTTTGAGTTACCCTCTGGGCCAAAGGGCGAAACAGCGAAGGCCCGAAGGCTTTCAGCCCGGAGGGTAACTGTTTGATAGCAGGTGGCATTAGGGAGGGGAGGGCCATGGCGTTTGGAGGGGCAGGGTGGCAGGGGCGCGTGCACAGAGGGTGGCTGGGTGCCTCCAGCCGCCTACGGCCTTCGGACGTGACGTGGCACAGGTGGGCAGGGGCACGTGGCAGGATGGATGACATGCGAGACAATAGTTGGGGGCAGGGGCAGTGTGGCAGGGGCGCGTGCACAGAGGCTGGCTGGGTGCATTTAGCCGCTTACGGCTGGTGGTATGATAGGGAGCACGCGACACGCGGCGGAGGCGCGGTCGACGCACATTGTTAACCCGCACCTGCTAACCCACAGGTACACGGGTGAGGTGCGCAAGGTGATCAAGCAGTGCAGCGAGGACGTGCTGGCCATCCTGCAGGAGCGCACTTCTAACCCACGCCCTGTTAACCCACACCCTGTTAACCCACAGGTACACGGACGAGGTGCGCAAGGTGATCAAGCAGTGCAGCGAGGACGTGCTGGCCATCCTGCAGGAGAGGCAGGAGGCCATGTGGGCCGGGGTCAAGGTGAGGGGCGTCACGGGTTGGGGGCTCCAAGGGGTGGCCTTGACACACGTAACCCCCGTGCCCATGCCCACTGTGCGATCGCCCGTTCTCCACTCTCCCACGCCCCCATACGCTGTTCAGCTGCAAGGAGCTGCTGGGTGACGAGCTGCCTCCCTGCCTCCTCCTATCCGTCCCCCCCTGTCTTATCCCATGCACCCCTTAACCCACACCCCAGGCCCTGTCCGTGTCCAAGGAGCTGCTGGGTGACGAGCTGCCTCCCTGCCTCCTCTTATCCGTCCTCCTGGTCTTAACCCACGCGCCCCTTAACCCACGCCCCAGGCGCTGTCTGTGTCCAAGGAGCTGCTGGGTGACGAGCTGCGCGACATCTTCGCCGCGCACCCGCCGCGGGCGCTGGCGCCAGGGGAGACCCCAAGCTGGACATGACCATCTACACAGCAGGGGAGGGGGCCAGGTGGGCGGGGGCTGGCGGGCAGCAGGAGTGTGACACAGAACGTGGACGGGGTGAAAGGGGGTCTTTGTGTCCTGCTGGGGCCTGGTGGGCTGGTGCTGGGGGGACGCATAAAGCGGGGGCTGGGGGGGGCGGGGAGGAGGAATTTGACAGCTCACATGGATCCGGTGGAAGGTTGTCCGTCATTGTGTGCGGCTGGCCACCCTGGGATCTGGCACGGTGTGGCGGCAACGGCCCGCGACGTCAAAAAATCAACATAGTATCAACAAGCGTAAAAACCGTAGGGGCGGATTGCCTGGTGCGTGTGAGGTTTGGCCGCAAGCCTTCGGGCCGCTGTCGGCTGCCACTGCACCCCTGCCGGTTACGGTAACTCGCTCGCTCGTTGGCACTCCCGCAGGTGGCCGTACGGCATCGAGTGGCTCAACGACGCCTACCCCATCCCGTACTGGGTGCGGAAGGAGCAGGAGGAGCGGGCGGCGAAG
The DNA here is from genome assembly GCA_036984285.1 of Chlamydomonas sp. KOR1. Classification (NCBI taxonomy): domain Eukaryota; kingdom Viridiplantae; phylum Chlorophyta; class Chlorophyceae; order Chlamydomonadales; family Chlamydomonadaceae; genus Chlamydomonas; species Chlamydomonas sp. KOR1. The sequence goes on along the minus strand of BQMZ01000171.1, from coordinate 150,635 downwards.
GAGCGGGAGGCGGTGGCGGCGGGGTCGGGGTCAGGGGCTGGCAACGCGTGAGGGCGGTCAGGCACGTGGCAGGCACATGGGGACACGTGGCAAGGGGGCATGTGGCAAGGGGCCACGGGAGGAGGAGGAGCGGGCGGCGAAGGAGCGGTACGCGGTGGCGGCGAGGTTGGGGACGAGTAGCACGTGAGGAGGGTTCGGCCAGGTTCGGCACGTGGCAAGCGCATGGCACGTGGCAAAGGGGCACGGGAGCAGGAGGCCTTTGCGAGGGGTTCGGGGACGAGCAGCACATGTGAGGGGGGTTAGGCATGGGGCAACCGGGCACGAGGGTACGGTATTGCTGCTGGGTGTGCTGCCTGCGGGAGGTGGCAGCCATGCAGCCTAGCGGTGGAAACACAGCAGGGGTGTTGGCGGTTGGCGCGTGAGGGAGTGCGTGGGGACAGGAGGCACGTGGCACGCGGCAAGCGGGCACGTGGCACTACCTGCGGGGCCGGCGGAAGGGTGGTCGAGGCAGCTGTTGAGGCTCTTGCCTGTGCAACCCGGCAGTAGGGAATCGGTGAGCGTGGTGGTGGGCGACGTGGACGTGTGGGGTCAAGGGGCTGCACGCTGCGGGGCGTACCGGTAACGCATGGATGCCCGGCTGGTCTGGCGCAGCGACTGCGTGTCTGACGCGCCCTCGGTACTGCTGCACTGCCGTACCATGCAGCAGAGCGCTGGACGTGGGGGGATAGGACGCGGCAAAGTGACCGGAGGCGTCAGGGAAATTACCCGGTCTGGAGGTGGTCATGAGGTGCACGGCACGCGCAGGCACGGGCTGCAGAGCTTCCTCGCTCGTGTGCGTGAAGCATGCGTGGGGCCGTGTGGGCAGGTTGCTGCATGGGCCGCTGCGGCATCGTGGAGCTGAGGGCGCGTCGTGGGGTTGTGCATACCGGTACGGTACGTTACTTCGCACGGCCACGTACGGTGCGGTACATCACTCCCGTGGTGCTGCACTCGCCGTACGTACGGCGCCTGGTACGGAAGTGGTGATACAAGCGCAGACTTGGTACGAGCGGTCGCAAGACGTGGCAGAGCTCAGGGTGGAGCTCGGCCCCAGGATTCCCGTGCGGTAGCGTACCGTCCCGCTCAAGGACTGAGCTGCCACCTGCACCTGCCAGCCCCCATGGATGCGTAACTGATACCTGGGGGCTCTCTCATGGGAGACGGTGACACACACCGTTGCCGAGCACGCTCCATATGTCCATTATGTACTGTCATAAGTCCATGACATATCATGTACTATTGCGCTTCGTCGCTCGAGGCACCTAGTGCCTCGTCTGCCACCCACACTCGCTGCGAGACTCAGATTCGAACTGCGGTCCAGGATCCAGAAGGCCAAAAAGCGTAGGCATGGTATAAGCAGGGTGTGAGAAACATCCATTGTTTGATAAACCCTGCCATTCGGCCCGCGCTGCTAATTATAGGTGTGCAAATATATATAAGCACAATTACTGATTTTCAACCAAAGGTTTTTTGCCCGGACCTGTCTGCGAGTGTGGCAGAATGCGTGGAGGTGACGTCTGGGGTAGTGCGCAGGTGCCACGTGTACTTGGGCCGCAGTCCATGCTTCAATGCCCTTGGTGGTGCCTGCTGCTACGTCCCTGGTCGCCATGAATGTTCGGCCCTGCCGTGCTTATTGACTGCCTGTGCATAGGACTTCATGGTATGCCGCCCTCGCCGCGATTGCTAGGCCTGGGCAGTAGCAGGCTTGTTTGCTTTGGGAGGGCTGTCTCGTTGCCCTCTCGGGGTGGTGGGTGTGGTACGACACCCCGACCGAAGAGGCCCCCTGTAACCTCTAACCTAAAAAAAAATTGCACCCCGACCGAAGACACCCCGACCGAAGAGGTCCCCTCTAACCATTAACCTAAAAAACAATTGCCCGGGCAGGCGTTTCCTGAGCGCCAGGGGAGATCTCAAACAGGATACAGGTTGGTCGCCCAGGAAACGTACGTTTCCTCGCGTGGGGCCCCGAGGCCCGAGCATGAACAGCAAAGAAGGAAAGGTAATGGTCCAGACAGCAGACAAACAACGATTTGCAACAGTCAATGACGTCGGGGGTGGTTAGCAGGCGCACCTGGTGCCACGTGTACAGGGCCGCAGTCCATGCCTCAATGCCCTGCCTTCAGCCACGTGCCCGGTTGCCACGGCTGCCTTGCTCTTGTCATCATGCCGTGCTGGTTGACTGCCTGGTCATAGGGCTTCTTGGTATGCGCCCTAGCCGTGACTAGGCCTGGGCAGTAGCGGGCTTCTTTGCTTTGGAAGGGCCGTCCGTCTCGTTGCCCTCTCGGGGTGGAGAATGTGGTACGACACCCCGACCAGAGGGGGTCCCCTGTAAAAACCTAACCCAACCAATGCCCAACCGACTGAGCTGCGCCTCGCTAGAACATTACTGCCAGCCGGTACTGCTCACTATCCACAGCAACCCCGAGCTGTCTGCGTGGTGCTGCTTGAGAGTACGTACGGTGCCGGAGAGGTGAGCAGATATGTAGTGAAAGCTGCAGCCCAATGAAGGCACGGCACTCGGCGCACGATTCAGTCACAGCGCTCCTCGGTTCCTGATACCACTACGGCCATAAGGGGCCTCGGTGCGGGGACAAGAAACGCTAGCTGTTGCAAGTTCGGACCCGTGGGCCGAACCGGTTGCAAGCTCGGACTTTGGCGCGGACTCGAATGGTACCGTGTTTCAGTTGCGGAAAGGGCACCGGCGGCATGGGTTGCACGGGGTGCGTGCGACCTACGGAGGTACGGTCCCACAGTAACCACTGTTGGTAACTACGACGGCCAGTTGCACTCCCACCCCTTCCTCGCCCCATGCCCCCCTGTTTTTCGTTTTGGCATTTTGTGTTACATTCCAGGTGGTGTGGCCACACGATCCTTACTGGTCCCGACCACACCTATCAGGAATCAATCATGTAGCGTTGCGTTGCTGTTGTACAAGTTGCTGTTGCCGTGGCTGATACGATACGCCAGAGGGTGACAATAGATTGAGATTGGGGGGAAGGCTGGGCACGCAGATTAAGATTGGAACCCGCTTCCTACGGATTGAGATTAAACCCAGACCCCTGATCACGCCGCACTCCTACGCAGCAGCCAGGGGTGTGGCTAAGTGGGGGATGGTTAAGCTACATCAAATGTTACGGCATGTTTGCTGTACCGACAGCTGACAGTTGAAGGCTTGGCTCGCGTCTCTGCCTTTCAGTATTTGGTATGGTATGAGGCCATACATAAACCAGAACACAATGTTAATAGTTTCTGCCTGGCATGCTATCCTCAGTTGCTCGTGCATAACAGGAACGAAATGAACGTCGTTTTCCCTGCCGCTTGCCAAGGGGCAAGCACTGTTGACATTAACAGTAGGCCTGCTGGACAGTTAGCCTGCTCGCAGGAAGTGTTTGGTGCTTGTTGGCGGGGTGCACCAATGGATCACTCGGTGCCCTGTTCCCATCAGGCCACAAAACTTGAAGCGAGCCCACGCCAGTATCATGGTTATGGACAGGTGTTTTATGCAGAGCATACTGGCAATGTTCAGTGTGGTTCTTCGGGGTGTTTGGGCTTACATGATGGTTTGGCAGGTCGCTATCGGCTATCGATGCTGGCGGCACTTGCAATATCTCGCATGCACATATGGATGGTTCGCGTCACTAGACTGCCCGCGAGGCACTCCGACTGGTTCAAACACTGGCGCGTGCTGGACGTAGGCTTGCGTAATCGCTTCGCTTTCTTATGATACAAAGAATACCGCAACACGCAAGTTATGCTGCGTCGTGTTGTGCAGAAGACGCGAATTCGGACACCTCGCTTCCACTAACCACAGCTGGGCTGCACACGTGGCTGCACATGAAAGAAGTCAGCTCAGTTAGCGAATACGGGGCTGACGGCCCATAGGGCGGGTGTATGGGGTGGGGGCAGCCCTAGGGGGGCAGCTGTAATCCTATCCGACCTTGGGGCTAACTAGATTGGAGATTGCATGCCCAGCGATTGGCAGCCCGGGGCCCGGATTGACCGGCACTGCTACCCTCTGGATACGCCGACTTCCATCCGATCGAGAAGCAAGCTCCGTTTGTACAGAGGAACAGTACCGTACTACGGTACTGCTTGTGTCACCACCAAGGGAGCTCCGTCCCCTGGTCTGGTCGACGACCCTGAAGCCTTCCGTACCATAAGCAGGTTGGTCAGTCTGCTCAAGCAAAGCTCTCACAAAGCTCTCCGTACGACCCTGTTCCGTCAGACAAACAACTGTACCCAGCTACCCACCTTCAAGCATCCTTTATTTCCTACACACCCTCCGGATCCCACCCCTCCCCGGTTCTATATCGGTGCTTGCCAAGCACCGAATTCCGAGCCCCTGAAAATTCTCACGAAGTAAAAAGAAATGAAATGAATCTCACTCACTCCCGCTCCTCCACCTCGCTCCCCCTTCCTCGTTCCTCTTGTTCCCCACCCCCCTTCCCGCCGCCGCTTTGCAGTCAACCCCCTTCCCGCCGCCGCTTTGCGGTCAACCCCCTTCCCGCCGCCGCTTTGCGGTCAACCCCCTTCCCGCCGCCGCTTCCTATAACCCTCTTGCTCCCCACCCCCCTTCCCGCCGCCGCTTCCTATAACCCTTTTGCCTCCCCAACCCCCTTCCCGCCGCCGCTTCCTATATATGCACCTCTTGCTCCCGACGCCCCGTTCCCCACGCACTCATGCATATGCACCTTCTGGCTCTGACGCTTCCGCTCTTACATGAACGATGCTATGCCGCTGCCCCTCCTCCCCGTGCCCCTGCTGTTGGTCCCCCCCATGCTCGTGCTCGTGCTCCTGATGCTGCCGCCGCCGTGCCCTGCCCCTGACGTATATCGCTGCCAGCAGCCAGCAGCTCGTGAGCGCCAGCAGCGCCATGTTCCAAAAGAAGCCCACGATGTCGATCACGGCGCCCACGTCGGGCACGCCGGGCTGTACGGCACGTACGGCAGGGAGTGCGAACAGCAGGGTGGCTGCAGGGCCCAGGGGTGGGGCCGGGGAAGGGGGCGGGGCAGCATGATCAGCAGCCTACGTATCTTCGGAGGGCAAGCTGGAGAAGCGGGTTCACCGGGGCATAAGGAGTCTAGATTTGTACTTGGGTGAACAGCAGCAGCGTGTCTGTGGGTGGAGGCGGGTGGAGGCAGCGTACCACTTGGGCGAGGTACATTGGCTTACTGCACTGCGCTCACGTACAGCCACCAGCAGAACGTGACCATGACCCTACGTTGCGTGCCCCCTCCCGGGCCCCTTCCTTTCTCTACCTCCCTCGCCCTCACCCGAGTATGCTGGCACGTCGTAGGGTATGTGGGGGTCATGCCGGAACGCAATGACCCACACCGCGTGCACCACAAAGAAGATGGTGAGGGCCCACATGACGATGAACACAAAGATGGAGAAGACCTTGGTGGTCAGGTTGCGCGCAACCTGTGGGTGGTCAGGGGGCCGAGGAGAGGGGGAGGGTTGTGGGAGGAGTAACGGTATGCATGGTTTACGCAGGTGGCTGAGCGGGGTACGTAGGCGGCCGGGGGCCGGTGGGTAAAGGAGCGAGGGAGGAGTACCTTGCGTGGTTGACGCAGGGGGTGCGTGGTTGCCTGCTGCGTTTCGCGCAACCTGTGGGGATGAGGGGCGGGGCAAGGGGTGCCTAGTGTAGGCAGGCAGGCGGGCAGGGTGAGGGGCGGGAGAAACAGTCAGTACGTACTGCACGGGGCGGGGTGTTGCGTTGGAAAGGAACCCTGTGAGCGGAGGTACGAGGAACCGTGGCTTCCGGGGCCGTGGGGTAAGAGGAGGGAAGGCAACTTGACATGGGCCGTCAGCGTCTGACTAGTGTGTCATTAGCTTGGCCAAAGACGTTCCACAGCCTTGGCGTTGTCGTCGCTGGAAAGCCCAGCGTCTGACTAATTATAACACCACCACCACCCCTTAATCGCCCTTCGTATTCCTTTCCCCAAGGAGACGGTCAACCTGAACCTGCTGTTCTCGTCCCTCAGCATCGTGGCGGCCCGCGTTATGGGGGTGGGTGGGGCATGTGTATTAGCGGGATGTTTGGGGCGTGTGTATTAGCGAGGTTCTCCTCCCAGTTCTGGTCCCTCGGCATCGTGGCGGCCCGCTGCATGGGGTTGGGTGGGGCATGTGTATTATCCGGGTGGGTGGGGCGTGTGTGTTAGCAGGGTGGGTGGGGTGTGAGGAGGGGGGAGGGGGGAGGCTCCCGGTGGTGCATCGCAGTCATCTGTTGACGTGGACAGGGGTACAGGTCAAACGGAGGTCAACCAATACGGTGTGGGCATGAGGGGTGCTGTTGGCCGAGGTGCAATTTGATCTGCAGGTGGTCAGCCGTATCCGCACGCAGGAGCTGCCGTTCCAATGGTACCGTATTGCAGCATGTTCCGCTCGTGCCTAGGCAAGCGTAGCTCTTTTAGCGCACCCAGCTGAGTCCTTCCGTGTCGAGCGTGCTCAACGCTCTTGCGGTGCATATGAATCTGCGTCCATGTGCGCTTGTACTCCTGCGCAGGTGTACTCTTCGGCGCAGGCGGAGCGCAGCCAGACCATCCAGAACATGGTCAACATCCTGTACGACAAGACCAACGACGCGCAGGAGGGCGTGGTGTCCATGCTGCTGGAGGACATGGCGGACCAGCAGGTGGGGCGCGTGTATTAGCGGAGTGTGTGTATTAACGGGTGTGTGTCAGTCAAGGGGGTGCCAACACCACGCTGTAGTACATTTGCCCGCAAATGTCGTACATGTCGTACAGCTGAAGGATGCTAACGCGCGATGCACCGATGCGCCCCTGCCGTACGTGTGCCGTACAGCTCAAGGAGGCGGCGCTGACGTACGCGCTGCTGTACATCCGCGAGGCGGAGATGACGGAGAGCATGCTGGACAACAACTGCGAGACCTTCCTGGCGGAGAAGTTCAACCTGCAGGTGCGCCAATGAGTGAACTCAGCCTTTCTTGGTTATGCTAGCATACATCACACACGTAATAATTGGTACAAGACTGGTACATACACGTAATAATACGCGAATAAGTGCATAATACCGTATCCGTGTCGTTTTCCTGGCGGACAAGTTCCAAAATCAGGTGCGCGCTCATGTACACTTTATACCTTCCGATCGCGTTTGGATTAGGACAGCAAATCCAACGCGCATCTCCACGCCTCTTTTTTGTGCCGAGTAGTCCAGCCTGTAGGGGAGTCTGCATGCCGTCCCAAACGGGCAAACGGTAACAGAGCGCCATGTTAGTCGCCGTCGCCTTACCACCATGACCACCCGCTCCACCTTCCCCCTCCACCTTCCCCCCACGGGTTGGGCTGGGTTTCTCTTTACGGCTTCATATCGACATCGTCGAGTTGCAGACTACGTCTGTCTTTCGACTGCCTAGGCCTCCACCCTTCCCACACCACCACAGCCACTTCTTCTTCCTGGTGTTGCTGATGTCTTGTTCCCCCGCCCTGTCCCCAGGTTGACTTCGCCACCACCGCCACCACCACCACCACCACCACCACTACCACTAAGTAGCGTTTTATTCTCCCACCCTGTCCCCAGGTTGACTTTGCTGTGGAGGACGCGCTGCCGCGGCTGCTGGAGTGGGGCATGGTGCGCCGCGTCGGCGGCAACAAGTGAGCAGCAGTAGCGTGTCCGTGTGTGTATTAGGATTCAGGCTGCTGTGGCGCTGCCTGGAGTGGGGCACGGTGTGCTGCGTCACTACTCCGGGGTCTCTTGGGGCCTTTCAGGGACAGACGCATTGCTTTCCTTGATCACAGAGTCCGCTCCCCGTTGGCCTCCAGGTACCAGGCCTCTTATGCCATGGGGCCCTCTGTGTCCCCGGCACCATTGCCTTACGGGCACCTCTTCTCGATGTCGCCAAACCTCTTCCCCTCCCTCTTGTGCCCCTCGCGTACGAGGCCCCCTTCTCCCCTTCACCAACGCCACACGATCCTGAGCGCAAACCCAGCCTGTCCCCACGATTTCCATCTCCTGCTTGAGCCCATAGGTGCAAGGCCACCCACCCGATGGCGGCCGCCGCCTGCCTCAACTCCGTGACTTTGCCCCCCCATCCCAAGCTCCCTTACTCCCCATACACCATGCCATATCCCACTAACCCCACCTCCGACTTGTCACTGCCAGACACCTTCCCCTGCCCCGAACCCCTGCCCCTGCCCCCTGCCCCTGCCCCCCCCTGCCCCTGCCCCGAACTCCCTGCCCCAACCCCCTGCCCCTCCCTCCCCAGGTACGAGGCCGCCCACCCCATGGAGGCGTCCGCCTGCCTGGCCAAACAGTGGGCGCTGGCGTTCAAGGCGCTCAGCGAGCCGCCCAGGACGGTGGTGGGTGGGGGCGGGTGGGCGGGTGGGGGTGGGGGGTGGCGGAGAGACGGTGTGGGAGGGCAGGGGGCGGCTGAAGGTTCCGGGCTGCGTAGAACACTTGCGCAGTCCGTAGAAGGCGCTCGGTCGGTCGGTGCGCCACCAAGGCGGTGGTTGGTGGGGTCATGCGTGAGACGTGATGGGGTGAGCGGGGAGCGGCGGGGTGGGCGGGGAAAGCCGACGCACTGCTGCCTTCCTTCGCGCCCTGCCTTGTTTCCGCTCTGCGTTCTGTGCCCCATGCCGCAATAGCCGCTGTCGGACCTGCACCAAAAATTGCTCTGACCCCGATATGCCCTCTCGCAGCAATACCCGCTGTCCGACCTGCTGGCGGGCCAGTCCAAAGCGCCCGCCCTCTCCCAGCCGCCGCCGCCGCCGCCCGGCACCGTCATCGGCCAGGTCGAGGTGCCGCTGCCGCCGCCGCCACCGCCGCCGCCAGCTCCCGTGCCGCCGGAGACAGCCGTTGCCGCCGCCGCCGTGCCGGCGGCCGCCAACGGCAAGTACGGCACGAGTACGACGGACAAGGCGGCGAACGGTACGGCGGCGGCGGGCGACGAGCTGCCGCCAAGGTCTTCGCTGAGAAATGGGAGCGTGGTGAACGGCGGGCCGCAGCAGTCTGTGACCGCCAAGAAGGTGGGGTTCGACCTGGATGCCGGCAAGAAGGCGGCGTGAGGCGGCACGTGGCACGTGGCACGGTGTGTGTGGGCCCTGACACATGTGGTACGGCGTGGCGTGTCGGACATGCGTGCGGGCTTTGACCTGGATGCCGGCAAGAAGGCGGCGTGAGACGGCACGTGGCACGTGGCACGCGTGTAGCGTTGGTGCGTCTTGTGCTGCTTGCTGCTCCTGGGCGACTCGGAGAGAGTGATGCGGGCAGAGGGCAGAGGACGCAGCCGGCCGCGCTATCGCTGCCCCCCCCCTGCTGTGCACCAAGAGGGGGGGGGGCGCGCTGCTGTGTGTTAGATTAGTGTGCCGGGGGGTGGTTCCTGATGCAGCAGCTGACCCGCCGGGCCTTGCGTGTGTGCCAATTAGCGCACCGCCGTGGGGCCAGGCTAGGGGTCTCTTGCAATGCATTGCGCCAGGGTATGCGGCGGGAGAGTTGGAGGCAAGTAAGGGCGTTCACCCGCACTTGCTGTCATCGATGTGTTCAAGTCCCTTGCACGCACACAGGATTGCATGCTCGCGGCGCGGCCGGCTGCTTCGGCGCCGGGCTTGGTACGACGCTGGGAGTCCGGGGTGTTGCGGATGCGGTACGGGGTAGGGGTAAAACAGTTGCAAGCAGGCACGGTTGGAAGCAGGGTAACAGGGTGCGGCAAGCACCGAGAGTGTGAGCTGAATGTGCGGGCCCATGGCTCTCGAGGCGCATGCGGGGAGGTGGGCGGCCACCGAGCAACATGGCCGCAGGAGTTGGCGTATACGTACATAGCGCACGTGCAGGAGTGGTGGTTGATGGGGGTTGCCCGGGTGGGGGATTGGAGAGCGGGGGTGTACAGGGTGTTGCACGGTTGTACGGTTGCAGGCAGGGGACTCCCCTGGTTGCAGGGTGCAGTGGTGAGGTTGATGGGGGCACCGGATTGATGCATGAGGCATGAGCTGGCGGGACCTGGCACGCCACATGTTGTTCATCACTCCCTTTTCAACCATCATTACGGCAGAAAGAACGCTGTCGTGCAGATGAACCGAGCCTAAGTTGCTGCTCAGGCGCGTCGCCTGGTCGAGCACAAACAATCTCAATCTGATCTTGGGTTCTTCGGGTCCACTTGCGGCTCGGATAATGAACTGATCGGCCGTTGTTTGTTATTCGTTTCCGAACATGCCGCTGGCTTTTCATGCCGTTGACTTGATACCGTACCTGTTGCGCCTGTGATTCCGCAAGCGGAGTGTGGCAGAGAAGGGCTGCGGAATTCAACAAGCTTGACACGCGATGGCGGCCGCTGGGTAGCCCCGCTGGTATATGCTGAGTACGGTAGAGCGGCGAGGATCAGCATGGACCGTGGAAGCACACGTGGAAAGCGGTGGGACGTAGAGACTGTATGGCGTCATGGAGTGTAGGAGGCGCTGATGCCTCACCGCACGCTGCACGAAGGCGCTGGGCGGTCGGCGGTTGTCTGTTCTGCCAGCAACACATGGATGCAACTTACGAAAGTTTCGGCGTGCCCCGATCAGCCGCCAGGGCCCACCTGCCTGTGTGGCTAGGGCAAGGCTACCCACAAGGGAAATGCGCTCAGCCGTTGACTGCAAACAGCAGACAGCTGTCATTTAATCTAACGCAGCACTCCTGATGATGATCGGCCAGAAGCCGCTGCAGGTGTCCGTAAGCACAAGGGCGGGCCCTGGCTGCTGTGGTGGTGCTCGAGGGACTCCCCTGAACCAGGGAGCAGGCGTGAGCAGGGGAGTCCAGCCTGCAAGGCGTCATCATCTACTACGCACTCATGTTAAAACAATGCAAGGAGTATTTCTCTTTACATCTGGTTGCTATCCGGGCCGAGTCAGCTAGGTTTTAATGGGTCCCTCGTTGCGCGACAGGTGGCCGGTTTTCCATACATGCTCGAAGAGTGGAGTGAAGCCGAGCAGAGTCTTGTTTTGTCAAAACATACTTTGGCAAATGACTTTCCGCTAGACATGACAGCTTGACCAAAGTCGTTCTCTAAAGCTATCAGCCTGAGATGGACCCAGTGCCTCCGGCGACACCGGACCCAGAGCTGCGACACGCCCTAGAAACTCTGAATCTCAGGTAGTCTAATGGGCTTTGCATTCGCGGACATGTCGTTGCCGTGCCGTTGGCCATGCTGCACCCACCTGACGCCCGCCGCGACTTTCCTCCTTCTGTGTAAAGGCCCTCGGAGCGCACAGCACCCCAGATAACAAAGCTTGCTGCTCTGCTACGCGGATATGAGGTGGGTTATCTTCAGGGACACTCGAGCGCCACCTACAGCTCCACCCCCGCATGCCTGCTTCCTCATTGTCCGGTTCCGTGCCGTCTCCCCTGCAGGGCTTCCTCCACTCTTTAAGCCAGGCGGACTGTGAGATTGTCTGTCGATGGCTGGAGCACGAGTTTGTGGCGCCAGGCGCGCCAGTCTACAACGAGGGCTCCTTTGGAGAGGCCATGTAAGGATGTCCCAACACATCTGCACCATGTCAGGCAGGCCATCCTGCTGCCATGCTCATGATGTACGAAAGCCGATCATGGCCGCTCAAGGCCAGATGCTGCACCGGAAGTCACAAATCACTTTGGCAGTGTCGAGGCTCGAGGGTTAGGGTTGTGCAGGTGCCTGGGGAGCAGCTTATGGCACAACCGCGGGTACCTGGTCACTTGCTGTTTGCTGCCACCGGCACCAAGTCTGGGCTGTTTCGCGTTGCACCGCAGGTATATTGTTTTCAGCGGCACCTGCGATGTGTCGCCGCCCAAGGACTCTGCAACCCCAGTCAGCAAGAGTGAGTTCCCGCTCACAGAATTTCCCCAGCGTTTGTTGGTATACCGGGCCGGCCCTCGAGCGTCTAAGCTCCCAGGGAGTGGCCTCCCCTGCCTCCTTCCCCTCAACCGAATGCCCACACGCGCTGCCTGCCCTCTGGCTGTACCGTTACAGCCTGCTTCATGTCCATACAAGCAGTCCAGCACTCTGCAGCAGTCGCCCCGCCCGCCGCTGGCTCAGCGCAGCGCAGGAAAGCACACGGTGGCCCCGCCAGTGACTTTTTCGCGGCATATTTTATAATAATAATATTGGGTGGGTTTACTAGCGGGCATGTTATGTTGCACTCCAGGTGGTGTGGCCACACCATAGCACCGCCCCTTGCATGCCCCCTGCCCTGCATTCCTCTGCATATGCCCCCTGCCCTCCATTTCCACCTGCGCAGGCGTGCTGCACCGCGGCGAGGCGTTTGGCCACCTGGCGCTCATCCACCCCCGCGCACCGCGCACCCGCACCGTCATAGCAGCTGCCGCCTCCTCCGGCGGCGCTGCCGGCGGTTACCATGGCGGCGGTGTGCACCTGGCTGTGCTGCCCCGCAGCACCATCAACCACATGCGCTTCGTGGGGGCCGCACAGGTGGGGGAGGGGGCGTCATCAGGGGAACGCACCCAAGGTGCATAGCGCATGAAGCACAGCAGGCTTTCAGGAGTCACTGCAGCATGGATGCTGCTCCAGGCTCCAGCTTACCTTGCGGCATTTAATCCGCGGCACTGGGACCACACAGACCGCTTCACCGGTAGCGGCCACTGTCCTCATTCCCACCCATGCCCTAAGCCTCACGTCCACCGTCTCCCACCCCCAACCCGCCCCGCGCTGCCCTCCAGTCCGAGGTGGCCCGCGCTCTGCAGGCTGTGCTGTGCGCCTGCTGCGTGAGCGTGCTGCGCGTGCCGCCCGGGGCCCGCAGCAGTGAGGAGGTGGAGCTGCTGGCGGCCTTCCTGCAGCAGCTGGAGGTGCGTGCGTGTGTTTACAAACTGTTTTGCACTGTGGCTGACAACCTTGGCACATCATGCACCGGACGAGCCCTGACCGCTTGGTTTCAAGTCAGTTGGGCCTGTCACGAACGTGCCAAATGCTGCTGATGCTGTCTGCCACGGCGGCCTCCGTGGTTGCCCCGGCTCGCTTCAAAGGTGCGGACCGGTATGCTTACCCCTCCAGTTCCGCCCCTCACATGGGCCCCTGTGCCCTGTGCCCTGAACCTCCTTTCCTCCCCCTCCCCATGCAGGCCTTCCGCCAGCTTCCCGCCAACCTGGTGTCCCGCCTGGCCGCCGACTGCTCCCACGTGCGGCTGCCCGCCAACACGCTGCTGTTCGAGGAGGACAGCGCGGGGAACGCAATGTGGGTTGGGAACTTGGGGTTGGGGCAACATCTTATTACAGCGCACGTCCGTCTGTCAGCACGCACTTGGAGTGAAATCTCTCACCTGCACGTGCATCCCTATGACCTTGTTTGCGTGCACGCCCCTGCTCACGCTCACGCTCAGGCACGTGGTGGCGTCCGGCCAGTCATGGCAATCCTGGGTCATGGCAATCCAAACTAGCGCTGTTAAACAGCTCAAGCATGGCAGCTCAGAGCTCCATGCAACACATGTTCGTCCGTCGGTATATCCTTGGAAAATCGCCTCTCACTCTTGAGCGTCGGCCATCCGGGTATGGTACCAGCACAAGTGCAACCCTCTGACGTTGTTTGTGTGCACGCCCCTGCTCATGCCCAGGTACGTGGTGGCGTCCGGCCAGTGCGCTGTGCGCGCCCGGCCGCTGTCACAGCGTGCCTCCAGCCGCAGCGCAAGCAGGAAGCTGCAGCAGCAGCAGTCCCACAAGAGCGTGCGGGGTCAGGGGCCATACGGCCCAGCCAGCAGCGTCAACGTGGGGCGGTCTCAGCGGCCCAGCTACAGCGGTGTGGGGGGCACAGGCGTGGGTGCAGGTGGCAGCGCAGGGGCTGAGTCCATGGCGGGTGTGACGACGCTGGTGCGGTTCCGGGTGCGTCACGAGCGCACCACACCGGCCGGTGCGGTGGGTGAAGGGGAGGGCGGCGAGCAGCAGGAGGCCGAGCAGCAGCAGCAGCAGCAGCAGGTGCGTGATATGTCCTATGGATGGGTGTATGGTGTAACCGAATAGCGCTTGCATATCCGTGCCTGCAGTCAGCTCAGCTGTCTTACGGTGCGGCAGGCAACCAGGCATACGGTTCGCGCGCAGGCTGGCACCCGTTAGGCCAGGGTTTGCACTCTGCAATGCGTTGATGTCCTCTCCAGGACCAGCTGCGTCACTTCACAACCACTAACCATCTAACCATCTAACCATCTAACCAATCATATACCGCCGCCCCTGCAAACCCCGTGTGCCCCCAACACCCAGGGCGCCGCTGCCAACGCCAAGGACAGCCCCTTCTGGATCGCGCGCTTCATGGCGGACGCGATGAAGCGCCTTGGGGGACCTCCCCCGGCTGGCGGTGCGGACGGACCCGCGGGTCAGGCGGGCCACGGACCCACGGTTCATCGCGGCGCGGGCCTGGGCCAGGACGGCGGTGTAACGCCCCTGGCGGCTGTGGCGGCGGCGCGGTGGCGGCAGACGGCGCTGGGCTCCCGGCGGCAGCGGCTGTCTGAGGTGGTGGAGGAGGGGCCTGGGGGAGGGGCGGAGGGAGGGGAGGGCGCGGGGGTGGAGGAGGAGGGGTCAGGGGAGGGGGAGGTGGTGCAGGCGGCGGCGGAGGGGGCGGAGGGGGCGATGGAGGCGCTGCTGGGGCGTGCGGCGGCCAGGGCGCTGCGGCGGGCGGCGACGGAGAGCAGGGCGTGGGAGCAGGAGCAGCAGCAGCAGCAGCAGGAGGAGGAGGAGCAGCGGGAGGGTGCAGCTGGCGAGGGGCAGCCTGAGGCGGCGGGGGGTGACAGCGGGTCGGGGTCTGGCGGAGAGGACGCGGGAGGGGCGCGTGTGACGTCGGCAGCTGTGCCAGGGGCAGTGGCGGCGCCGCCGATGCGGAGCTCGTACTGGGGTGCGGCGTCGACGGTGACGGGTGTCACTGGCAGTGGGGTTGCTGGTGGCATGGGGACGGCGGTTGAGGATCCAGCCAAGCGGCTGCTGCTGCAGCTGGGGAACAAGGACCCCGCCAACGCCAGCCGTGCGCTGCTGGCCGAGCTCGTACAGCGCGCTGACGTAAGCGTCGTACTGTACGAGGTCGCGAAGCGGTTGATGCGGAACGGCGGCAGCGGGCCGCAGCGCGTCACGCGCAAGGCCAGCCGCAAGATCGCCGATGCACTCAACCGTCAGATCCGTACGGGTACGGACCGCATGGATACCGTCAGCGGCCACCGCGTGTTGGGCCGGTCTGCGTCCGTACATGACCGTACGGCAATGGCAGGCCCGTACGGCGGCCTGCCGCGCAGGGAGAGCCAGTCTAGCGGTGTCGGGCTGGGGCCGACGGGCGATGAGGCTGCGTCGTACTACGGCGGTGTACGGGCAAGCCCTGACGGGCTGCGCCCGCCGAGCGCCCAGACGGGCAGCTACGGCGCGGCGTCCGTGTGGGGCGGGCTGACGTTCGGTTCTGACGGGGAGGGTTCGGACGGGTACGACGACGAGGACGGGTCGGCGTCGTTCGACATGGACGACTTCGCGGGCAGCGAGCTGTCGTACGGCATGGTGTCGTACGCGCACAGCGCGGCGTCGCACAGGCGGCGGGCCATGTACGACCTGCCCGAGTTGGCGCATGTCAGGGGCCTGGGTGAGCGAGCGGCCACCTTTGGTGTCATTTGGCAGTATCTGCCAAGCGGGCTACGGCACTAGAATGTGTTGCAATGTGTACCATGAGCTTTTCGCCTCTGCTGCCGCCGAAGAATCAGTCGCGCATGGATCTAATTTCTTACCCCTTCCCTCCTCTCGCAGGCGCCGCCACCCCCTCCGAGCTGGACGCTGCCTTTGGCCCCACCCTGCGAACCGTGGCCCCCGGCCAGAGCTTCGGCGAGCTGGCGCTGCTGCACCGCCACAGCAGGCGCACAGCCAGCGTCATAGCGCTGGGGGCGGGGGCGCGGGGGCTGGAGGAGCAATGCGGGCAGCAGCACGGGGTGGGCTCGGGTGCAGGCCGGAGGTCGGCCGCCTGGAGAGGTACGTGCTGCTGTGACCTGGAGGGTGCACGTGTGGGGCGCTGTGGGTGCATTAAAGCCAAAGCATGGCGGTGCACTGTGGGGCCCGCCGGCCGTCCTACAATGAAGCTTACTGATGCCACCTACACGCACGTCAGCTGTTCTACTCCTTGTATAGTGCATGTACGGTCTTGTTCTGCTGTTCTGCTGTAAGCCTCCCACACGGCAGCCCATAGAGCAAGCTGTTGATCCCCACCCGCTCTCCTGCCACGCCCACACCCGCAGCTGCCTCCTCCTTCGGAGCCGCCGACCCCCGCTCCAATGCCGCTGCCGCCACCGCCGTCGCCGCCACCCCCTGCCTCTCCGCCGAGCCCTCCGCCGCCTCCGTCGCCCCGTCCGTCCGCCACAGCACCAGCCTCGCACCCAGCTCCTGGGTAGACCTCATCGTGGTGCCCCGCCAGGTGTGTGTATTAGGGTGCGGTGCATGTACGTGTGTATTAGGGCGCGGCGCAGGTACACCGGGAGCATGTTATGTTAACTGCAATCCTTAGAGGACCGCATCGCGATGTCAGTTCCTACTGAGGTGAGCGACCAAGGCTCAAGCTGCGTCTTTTGCTTTCATAGCGTTTTCGCGTCCCTGCGTATTTAGCCACGTGTGTGTGTCGGCGGTCCCTCCAGGTGTACAACCGCACGGTGCGGGGCCTGCAGCGGTCGCAGCTGCAGGGCCTGCTGGGCTTCCTGGCGGGCCTGCCGCCCTTTGCCGGGATGGACGAGCGGCAGCTGGCGGCGCTGGCGGTGTTCTGCAGGACCAGGGAGGCGGCAGCAGGGGAGGTGCTGGCGGCCAGGGGGCAGCCGCAGGAGGAACTGTGGATGGTGGGTTAGCAGGGTGGGGGGCAGGGCCTCTGCGGCTGGGACGTTTGGGGTACGTGTGGGCGCAGGGGTCTGATGCTGGGCAGCTGCAGCGGGCGTGCTTGTGGTGGTGGGTTCGTGTAGGGGCGAGTGGGGCCCGTCCAGTGGCTTGTTGGATCAGCTGGCCTGGGCGGGGAGGAGGGGCCACCCTGGGACTGCTGCACATGTCAAGTGGGGCCAGCTGCACGGGGCCGCGCAGTGGGCGCCGTGCCGGCTAGCTGCCATCGTCCTGCTGTGCAGTCTACGTTTCTCCATGTTGCGCAGAATACAGCTATCCGCTTTGAGTGTACCCAACATTCTGATCATCATGCTGCCCTGCAACCCCTTGTGCTGCGTTCCTCAACCCCCCCCCAGGTCCAGGAGGGCGAGGTGGTGCTGCTGGACGACTCCGCCTCCGTCACGCAGCCGCTGGGCCCCGGGGCCGGCCTGCCGCCCCCCGCCCGCAGCGCCCCCGGCCCCGGCTGGCGGGCGCTGCAGCGCGCCCTCAGCAGCCCGAGGACTCCCCTGGCCTGCTACAGCGCCTGGCCGCGCAGCCGGGGCCGCGGCCCGCCACGCTGCAGCGCAACGGCCGCAGCCTGGGCCGGCACGTGTCCGTGGCTGCCGTACGGGATGCGCGGTACGGGAGCGGGAGTGGGGTGCAGCAGGAGGGCGGGGCGGGAAGGCGCGTGGCATTTGAGGGGCGTGTGGGTCAAGGGGAGGGGGAGGCGGGGAGCAAGGGGGGGCCCGGGGAGGTTGGGATGAGGCACGTGGCGCCGGGGGTGCTCAAGGGGGCGACGATTTCGAGCATGGGGCCGGGGGGCATGTTTGGGGAGGGGGTGTTGAAGAGGGTGGTGGGGGAGGTGCAGCAGCGAGAGCTGATGCAGGCGGTGCAGCAGCAGAGCGGCGGCAGGCGGGGAGGGGCAGGAGGAGGGGGCGAGGGCCAGGTGCTCGGCAGGACTGTGCCGTCCGCGCCCTTCCCTTGCACGGTGGTGGCCCGCCGGCCGTGCAAGCTGCTGGTGCTTTCGGCGGCCGACCTGTGCCGCTTCGCGCATGAGGTGGGTAGGGGTGGTAGGCGGCTGTGTGGCCTACTGAATGGGAAGGGGTGGGCTGATTGGTGGGTAGGGATGGGCTTCACAACGCCAGGCGCCAGCATAGACACACCCGCTTGCACGTGCTGCTCACAAGGTGTATGCGGAGGGTGCTGCAGAGCAAAGCAAGTTTCGCACACAAGGCAGATAGGTGATTGGGGCATGTATGGACATCGGCACCGCTTTGCAACAGCTTACCCACGCCGTATGTCTTGTCGGAACATCATGTCCGTGCAATACCCTGCAACACCCCGCAACTAGGACCTCTTGCCTCACAACTTGTCGCCAACACTCAAGTGAACCCCCGCACTGCCCCGCAGGTCCTTGAGCCCCTGTCCCGCCTGGCGGCGGCGCGCGGCGAGCTGCTCGTGCAGCGCTCGTCCAGCGTGGCGGCGGCGCAGGAGGCGGTTTCGGAGCGCGTGGAAGCTGGCCGGAAGCTACTGTCCGACGTGCGCACCCAGCTGGCTCGCGGCCTGCCTGTGGCGTCCAACCCCAAGCTCAACCGGGCGCTGCAGGAGGAGCTGCAGCAGGCCGTGGAGGCTAATACACAGGAG
This sequence comes from Chlamydomonas sp. KOR1, assembly GCA_036984285.1. Lineage (NCBI taxonomy): Eukaryota > Viridiplantae > Chlorophyta > Chlorophyceae > Chlamydomonadales > Chlamydomonadaceae > Chlamydomonas > Chlamydomonas sp. KOR1. Next base: position 132,182 of record BQMZ01000171.1, on the reverse strand, counting down.
CAGCAGCTGCTGCAGCAACAGGAGGGCGAGCGCGCACAGGCCGGCCAGGATGGACAGCAGCAGCAAGGCGGGCAGGGGCAGGGGCAGGGGCAGGTCGGGCTGGTGTCCAAGGCGGGCTTGAAGTCGGAGGCTGCGCGCAGGGGTGGGAGGGAGCGGCCAAGGCTGCAGCTGCCGGGTGTGGGTGTGGTGGTGGACAGGAGCGTGCGTAGCCTGGTGCTGGGGGGCGATGGGCCCAGGGTGGCTCGGGAGCCGCACCCAATCTGCACACGGCTGGATGGGGTGCTGCAGCAGGGCAGTCCGGTGCTGCCTCCACCAGTTGTTGTGGCCAAGGTCCCCACGCCGACATCCACACGGCCGGCGTCTGGGGCTGGAGCTGGGGCGGCGGCGGATGGGGGCCAAGGGCACATGCTGACTCAGTGGTGGGGGCAGCAGGGGGAGCAGGAGGAGGGCCAGGATTTGGAGGGGGAGGCAGTGGGGGCTGTGGGCCCGGGTGGTGCTCCGGGGCACTCGCTGTCCACCATTGTGGAGGAGAGCAGTGCGACGCTGAGGGTGCATGTGGGAGCAGGGGCCGCCGGGGGTGTGGGTGTGGGCGGGCAAGGGGAGGAGGAGGGTGTGCCTGCCGGGGACAACGAGGGGCAGGAGCAGCTAGGACCAGTGGCAGGGGCGGAGGAGTCCGAGGAGTCGCTGCTGGGGCGGTGCAGGGGGTCTCGAGGCAGCAGTGTGGCAGCATCGACCGAGGAGGAGCAGCAGGAGGGTGTGGAGGAGGCGCGTGGGGTAATGGGCCGCGGGGGCGGTGCGGGCGGCACGGAGGGTCAGCTGGAGGCGCTGGGCCGTGCGGTGGCGGACGTGCAGCAGCTGGTGGGCCAGGTGCAGCAGGCCGTTGCTAATACACATCCCCCCACCAGCAGGACCCCCAGCCGGGTACCCAGCATGGAGCGCCACAGCCCCTCCACCATGATGCCGTCCGCTCTCCCGACCAACGTCAGCATGGCGCCTCTGGTGGTCCCGGCGTCCCCCGTGTCCCCCAGCCAGCCCACATCCGCATCCGGCCGACAGCTCCCTCCCCTGTCCTCCCGCCCGCCCTCCTTCGTAGCACGCGACACCAGCGCCTCCAGCCTGGGCAGCGGCGCGCCCACCCCCACCGGCCTGTCGTACACCTCCCAAGGCACGCCGCCGTACGGCAGCGCGCACACCAGCAGCAGCGGCGGGCTGCTACCCCCGCTGCCCACCGGCGGCCCGCCATCGCTTCGCCGTACAAACTCCGACAGCGTCCGCCGCCGCGCCTCCTCTGGCTACCGCCCTGCGCCCCCGCCCCGCCAGAAGGGCTCCTCCGTTGACGGCGGCGCCGCACCGCCGCCGCAGCTATACCCCATCCCCTCCCTGGACTCCGCATCGCAGGCCTCCCTGCACTCCTACCCCTCCCTCGGCCCCACGGCCAGCGTTGCTGCAGCCGACCTGCCCAGCGCAGGGCACAGCACCGCCAGCATCGGAACCAACCCCAGCCGCCCGGCATCAGGCGCCGCCGCGGGTGCCGTACCGCCGTACGGCAGTAGCAGCCCCGTCGGTACGGCGGCACTTGCGGCGGAAGGCGGCAGCCTTAGTGGTGCATCCGTGTACACCGATGACGATGGCGCGCCCAGCCCTGAACTGTCCAGGGTGCCACGAGAGATGCAGCTGGCCCGCAGCCCCTCCGCCATGGCCGCCAACCACCCTAACCACCCCAACCACCCAACTAACGCACCGCTGCTGCCCAGCCTATTGCCGCACCCGAGGCCCGCCGGGCGCATCCACCGCTCGTCCAGCGGCAGCGGCACCGGGCCGCGGGGGCCCTCCCCTGGCGTCTCCGCTGCGGGGACGTCCCCTGACGCGGACGCCGCTCATGCCCCCGCGGGGCCGTGGCAGCTGGGCTCACCCCCGGCGCGCCAGTCGCGGTCGCCTACTGCCGTATCGTACGGCGAGGAGGCAGTACTGATGGAGGCCATGGGCGCCAGCCTGGAGCGTGTGTCGGGCGGGCGGCCTGTACGGATGAGGTCTCGGAGCGGTGGCTTTAGTAATGATGGCAGTTGGCCGGTGGTGCTGGTGGGCTCTCAGGCGCAGCGCGCGAGTGTGACGGGCGGTGCTAGGGAGGTGGTACATGGCTCGCTGTGGGGGCAGGTGGAGCAGGCGGGGGAGACGGTGTGGCATGATGGAGAGAAGGCGGGGCAAGAGGGCAGCTTGGAGCAGCAGGAGGAGGGAGAGGGAGGCGTGGGGCCGCGGCTGGTGCTGCCGTCCCTGGTGCTGCCACGGCTGGTGGATGATGGGGGTGGTGTGGTTCCGGAGGCGTGCAGCCCGCGTGCTGCGGCGCTGATGGAGGGCCGGCGGGGCGTGTTTGGGGTGCACGGGGGCGTGGGCTTCGACTCGCCGGTACACAGCCCGCGCCTCGTGTCCACTGTGTATTGAGACAGGAGGCAACTGCAGATGGCCGGCGGAGGAGTGCATAGCCAACGATACCTTGCTATTTGTGGCATGCCGGCTGAAGAGCCGGCACTGCCTCTTTCGATACACCAGCCATACACAAATGAGAAATGACTATGGCACCGATATGCCGTAGAGTGCCTGCTGCAGGCTCGCAGTTCCCTGCTGCCGTAGTACACGTGCAACTACGCTGCACAAAGTGTTGGCTTTTGCTTGCCTACGCGTATTCATGCCATACGGTATGTCTCGGGTCTGGAAACGAACTCTGCTCCTTTCTGTCTCAGCGCTTCTGCTGGCGGGACATGTCTGCTGGGCCTTGTGCTTGGTGGCACGCGTGAAGCGCGAGGAACCCGTGTAAGGCGTCACGGAAACATGGGAACGCTGCTTGGTGTTACCCTGCCTTGAGCTGTACAGCTTGTACCAGCGGTACACACGCTAAGACTTGCATCCGTTTAGCAACGCAAATTGATTCAGCAACGGGGTGCGTCCGGGGGGCACACGTACCCGCACCGCATCCGCAACACGTGCCGAGCAGCCGACGTGCTACGGGTTTTTTTATCCTATGGAAAGGGAAGGCCCTAACTCTCTGGGTACGCAACGGGGCAGGGGCAGGAGGATGATGGTTCAGGACAGGGCACAGCAACAAGGCCGAACTACAGCTGATAAGAATTGATGTGGTACTCGTTTGTGTTCAGATGTGCGGTGGTTGGGAGGCATTGCTGCGACTCTGGTGGTCGCCAGGTACCGCGACTATGTGTCAGGAATAAGGACGAGGACGCACATCACGCTGACTCAACAGATAGCAGCAAGGTAGATGGCACTGCGATAGCCACTAGATCAGAAGCTGGAAGCATGGGAACGCGTATGCGTGGTTCTTCGAAATGGCCAAAGACAGCTTTCGCACAGACCTACTCCTTCGTGATCGATTATATTCTATGACAAGCTTTAAGGCATTCAGTCACATCATGTCTGCAGCCCTGCAGACAGGCAGGCCCCCCGCAAAGTCAGCGCGGCTCCCCTGTCCCCGGGCGGGCGGACGAGTACCCCAAGGTGGCAGAAGGGTGCCGTGAGCCTGAGCTGGCCCAGGCTGGCCTGAGGAGGGCTGTATCACTCACTCACTCCAGCTGTAACACTCACTCACTCACTCACTGACTCACTCACAAGAGGCAACAATGGGCGGCTTGGGACGTTGCCTGTCTCGTTACACTTTGTTTCTCATATATTCTTCGTCTATCTTCTACCCAAGTTGCAGTTTGCATTACCGGTATTGCTTGCCCAGACGTTGAATGGTCGCAGCCATGCATGCCAGCCACAGCCATGCATGCCAGCCATGCATGCCAGCCCGCGCTACAGGCCTTGAAACGCTCAGAACAGTTCGTTCGACTTTTTACAACGCTTTCTACTTCAATTTGGCTTCCTGCAAGCAGCTTCACAATGCATGAGGCCCAACGCGGTCGTCTTGTACGTTGATCAAGCAAGCCTGCCTACGTACTACTGCCACCGGCTGAGCGGCCAGAGCAGCCCTGACCCACTCCAGGTACCGCTACTGCAGCTACTGCTACTGCTGCCACTGCACATGCACCGCCTCATCCCGCCTTCACTCGCTGAAGGTGAGGACCTTGGTGGCCCCACAGCGGTGGTGTGCCACTGCTTGTGACACGCAGGACCCGGCCCCCCCCACTACCATGCACCCCTTAAACTCGCACACAGTGTGCGTAGAGCACTGCTGACCCGACTGCGACTGGGCTATGCTGCTGGAGGCGCTGTCGCAACACAGGGTCATCTTGTAGTTGCAGCCCTGCGCCGTGTCATACACATACACGTCCACCGTGTCCACCGTGTCAGGACAGCCCGGGTTGCTGCACCACCTGACGTTGGTGGTGGCAGTCAGCGTGAAGGTGACCTTGTACCGGCCGTCCCGGCGCCTGCACGTGCTCTGGTTGTACCGGCAGTGGTGGCTGGTCTGCAGTTGGTGGAGGATTGAACAAGGGGAGGAAAAGTGGACGGGCAGTTTGAACCACGAGCCTAGACTCTAGGCTAGAGTGCCTGCTGCACCACATACAAGCAACGCTGCCGCCAGCCACGGGACTACGGTACCGTATGGTGTGTTAAAAGATGCGGTGAGGGGAAATACAATCGCATATTCAAGAGCAGCCACGGGACTACGGTACCGTATGGTGTGCACCGATCGCCCGATCGCCCCACACACGCATGTGCCCCTCTCCCCTTTTTCTTTTCTCTACACACGCATGTTGATAGATAGAGCCCACGCACCGCGCGTTGGTGGCTTGCCAGAAAGCCAAAATTATTGCGCGTGGGCACGAACCCTACTGCCCTGCGTGTGCCTGCAGTCCGTTCCCGCCCACCTGAATGGCGCGGGGCATTTGCTTGTGTGTAGTTGGAGCTACTTGCGCGGGGATGCCCGCCTTTCGACCTGCGCGACGCAGGATGAGCAGGATGGAGCGAGGCCCCAATCAGTGCGCGGCCGTCGACCAGTGCCGGCGTTAGACAGGTACATCGCCTGAGCTTATCGCTCCGCCCTGGCTTCTGCTCCCAAACGCGAGAATCTGCGTACCTTGACAAGGCGAGCAGCGGCACAATGGAGCGAGCAGGTAGGGCAGTCCTCGTACGTCTTGACAGGTGAACGGAGAGTATAGTATCATGCGCTAAGCGCCTCTCGCGTCGGCAGAGGGAATGAGTGCGCGCCGAGAGCGCCCATGCAGCCGCAGCACTTCACGAGAAGGTGCAGGTCAAGGCGAGCGAACCCGCCGCTTGGGCCCACATGGGGGAGGCCAGGTGCAGTGGGGAAGTCGAATGGCGGGCATCCCCGCGCAAGTAGCTCCGACCATCGCAGGTCTATCGAAAAGTAAGATGCGCTATTAATAGGCATGGCTAAGTAGCTCCCATCACGTCCGAATCCCAAATCCAAGATGCTCGGTTGGCTGGGTGCACCGTGGTGCACCCAGCCAATACAAGCCTTACTGCCAGCGCGGCTATCCGCATCATTACATGAAGGATCAAATCACAGCCTCGATCTCATATGTTCCTGTCACGTTTCTGCGCGCCTTTTCGACATGGTCGACCCAGCCGTGCAGCACGAGAAGTCTTCGCTATAACCTTGTTAGTAAGGCTTCCCACTTCTATGTACGCTTATTGGCGACCGGGGCCTACGGCGTTTTGTGAGGCTGTCGTTGGCCAGGGTGCACTGCGGTGCACCTGGTGTCGGCAGACGCTCAAGGGCTAAGGCGCTGCTCTAAAGCTTATGTGTGCTCAACTCTATTGCACCAGCACATTTGCAGGCCGAGGCATGTATTCGACTGGCGCGCTCCATCGTCGGCAGGAAAGTCCCCTGCGCAGGGGACCTGTCCTTCGTACCCACTGTGCGTGCCCAGTGTGTGTGAGCGCGTGTATAAGGGCTGACATATAAAAGAAATAAACTGTCAACGATAAAGATTTGGCGCTTGTACCTGCCTCAACTAGGCTGGCAGTAGCGGGGTTTGTCAGTCAGTCAGCTATAGGCAAGGCAATAGGGCTCATCTGGACTGGGCGGAGGGGCTGACCGGTCATCTGGACTGAGGCCCCTGACCAGCCTGCGCTCATCTCAGCTGCGCCCACGCGACGCGTATGCTCAATTCAAATGATCACTTCTTCTCAATTTGCGCCCGGCCCCTAAAGTGCCGGGCCGGCCATACGATACCCTCTGGATGCAGTGATCCTGAGGTTCTGCCATACATCCTCTGGCTCTGTGGGAAGGGTGAGGGATGGTGAGGTCCAGATGTGCGCTCGTGCACACACCTTCTGTGCACGCACGCCTGCATAGGCCTCCATACGCAAGTAGTGTCTCACAAAGGTGTTGAAATCCTTCCTTTACCTCGGGTCCTCGGTAATAACAGGGCGCCCTCCCCTGCTCGAAGCTGTCCTTTTTTTGTCCTGCGTATGGTCAAGCCCAGAAGTCCTTCTGTTTTCCATTCCAAACACATACGACCCCAAAACCGCAACTCCTAGGCTGACCATCGGGGCAATGCCAGAGTACCGGTACACTTGCCCGCCTGTTGGTCCAGGTTGGTCGTGATAGCAAGCATGCACTCAAGCGTGCGTACACAGGTGCGCACGCCAGGCAGTGTCCCGGTCTTCTTTGGCGGAACATTCTGACCGTTCATAATTTTGGAGCCTTTGGGTCTGGAAATCCTGACAGTTGTACATTTCCAGGATTTCTGGGCCAATCCTGGGGGCACCTGTTGAATATCCTGATTCGGTCAGAATTCTGCCTCAAAGAATCCTGACAGCGGCCGTCGTAATCATGATAATCCTGGAAGACCGGGACACTGACGCCAGGCCTGGCCAGGCCTTCACTCCTCTTCTCGTGGCTTTTTTTTGTGGAAAGGTTTACAGGACGCTGCCGCTGCGTATATACCCACTCCCCAGGCGTGTAGGAACGTGCTGCTCCCAGACTCACTCCTGATTTACTCCCTGGGCGGCCCCGCAGGGTCCTTCTCCGCCCCCATCCCCGGCCCCGCCCCCGCCCCCGCCTCCTCCACTCTCCATAACGCCGTAAGGACGGCCGACCCAGTTGGCTCCTCCGTCCCGAGGCCCCGCCGCGGCAGCCCGGACCTGCTGCAGCCCAGGCTGGGTGTGCTGATAGATGACGGCAACGCGCTCAGGCGCGCTTGCGGCATGGACGAGCTGCAGTGCTTAAGACGACTTTATTATTTTCTTACCGCGCGAAACTAGTTTTCGCCAATTTGAAGTCCCAGCAAGCCTCCCTTCCTTTCGGAATCGTGAGCGAGACGATCGAGACACAGCTGTAACTACTTCAAATGAAGGTGTTAAGTAAAGTTAGAAAGCGTCCGGCTAATAATAATAATAATAATAATGTTACGCGGGCATGACCCTGCGTGATATTAAGGGGGTAGGGCGTTTGTACGCGTCTACCACCGTGGGTGGTAAGGGGGGTTGGTTGAGTGGTTACGGGGGATGGGGGTTGGTTACGGGGGCCACCGGCCTCATGGTGCCGGCGCATCTTGACTATGCGGTGCAGCCAGGAGACGGCATGGTGGTGGAGGTTGTCGCAACATGCATTGGTGCGTCTGGCTGGGACACTGAGCTCACGGAGAAGGGGGGCAAGGTCGTTGCGAATGGTGCCCCCCACCCCAAGGGTGATGGCTTCCCTGCGGGTGTATTGCACTTCCCATCCCGCTTCGGCCAGCAGGGTGGCGAGCTCTGCGTGCTGTGCTAGTTTTTCCGCAATTTTCTCCTTGTGGCGCAGGTCGCCTGTATAGCCGATCTCAAGGATGTAGACTTTGTGGCCTGGGCGTTCGCCCGCAGGCGGCCGCCAGCCACCGGGGGCACTTGGCTTGGGTAGGTGTGAGGGTGGGAATCCAAAGGATGTCGGGGCGGAATTTTTCCAGCTTGTCAGGTGCCACGGAGGGTAGCAGCCATTGTGGGAGGCGGGTGCCTGTCACGTAGCCTGGGATGTCGGCGGCTGATGTCGCGTCCATCAGCATAAAGCCATGTCCGTTGCATCCGTGCTGGATGGTCTCGCCAATCAGTTGCACAGCCTCGTTGTGTCGCTTTATGTAGCAGCTATGGTATGGTTCTGCTTTGCAGCCGCCAAGGATGTGTCCTCCCGAATCAGGCTCTTGTTTACAGATTGGGCACATGGCCTTGCCATCGGCATTGAGGAAGCTGCCCTTCATGGGCCTTTTGTAACGGTGGGCGAGGCCAGCGTGCCACAGTTGCCAGTAGCGGTAGTCGAAGACCCGCTTCCAGTGTTTGTGCACACTCCCTCTGGGTGGTTGCATTGCTGGCGCGGGACACAGGTCCGGGCGGCCTCCTGCCAGCAGTCCGTGCTCTTGGTGCTGTGGCTGTACCCACCAAAGGTGGAGGCGGCTAGCAGGGAGATAATCCCTCGGTTGAGGTCGTTGGCTTGCCGGTTGGTGCTGCTTTGGTGTGGCCACCAGATCTTACCGTATGGCTCATTATCCGCAGGGCAGGCGCAGTCAGGGGCGATTTCCCCTTTAGAAACAGCGGTGGCCCATCGGTCCGCCTCTTCGTTTCCGTAGACGCCGGAGTGGGCTTTCACCTTCAGGAGGTGGGTGGAGCGCCCGTGTACGGCGCGTTGGTGCAGCAGCCCGACGATGAGGCGGAGGAGGTCGCGATGTTTGCTCATGCTAAGTTTCTTGGCATTATCAATGTACTTTTTGATTAGGTACAGACTAGCAGCCGAGTCCGAGAGGATATGTACGTTGGGCATACCCCGTTCCTCAGCCATTTCTAGGGCGCGATGTATTGCAGCGAGTTCTGCTCGCGTGATAGTTTGAGTGCAGCCTAGGCCGTTTGGGTCTACACGGCTGACAGTGCCACAGTGGGCGACGTAGACCGCGGCGCCTAGCTGCGCGGCGCCGTTGTCGCCTTCAACCCTGCTACCGTCAGTGTACAGGCAGGTACTTGTTGCAAAGCGGAGGGCTTGGGTTGCGGGGTATGACTCGGGCAGGTTGGCGAGGTAGCTCGGCGCCCCGGCGGTGCGGTGCCACGTTGGGGGCGGAGGGGGGGCAGTGGGGCGGTGCTGCACCCGCTTGAACTGCCGGCGGGCCCATCGAGAATCCTTCGCCGGGTCAGCTTCAGGGCCTGTCGCGGTTGGGTAGCCCTCATCATAGCGGCCAGAGAGGGACTTGTATGCGCTGGTGAGGCGGGGAAGTACCTGTGTGTGGTACAGGGCAGCCCCAGAGGTGTTTGTGACAGCGAGGAGGTTGTACGCATTGGCGCCGCTGCCGCGTGAGTGCGACTTAGTGCCATCACCAGCAACCATCGTCACGAAGGGGTGAGTGCAGGGTAGGTACGCTGCGCAGTGCACCCTGTTGGGGGAGAGGTACGATAGGTGGCGTGCCCCTGGGCGGTGTGGGGCGAGGACCAGGGTAATGGAGGGTGGGGCGTCGTCGGCCTCATGGTCTGCGCTGGCGGCAGCCCACGCCAGTGCGTGGCGGCATGCGTCGGGGTCATGGCTGGGGTGGGCAAAGGACATGCCTTGGAACGGGACGGAGAAGGCGTCTAGGGATGCGCCAAAGCATTCATCCTCAGCGAATGGTGTGTAGTATCGGTCAGCAAAGAGTCCAGCGTTGAGAGGTGAGGAGAAGCGTTCCGTGTACGGTTGGCCAAAGGCGGTGGCAATTAGCTGAGAGCAGAGGGTGGTCGTGCTAACCTCACTCACGTCGGTGATGGTATAGGGGCCGCGTTTGGTGCCTTGCCGGTAGCGCTGTAAGAGGCGGGCCACCGCCTCTGGGAATCCATCCCTGAGATTGTACTTAGTGACCAGCCCAGGGTCAGCCTGTGTGGCTTGATCATACCGCATGCGGAGGCCATGCAGACGTTCGTGGGTCAGGGATCCTACCCATCGGCCGTCGGGCGTGTAGACATGGGCCTGGTCATCAACGCCGACCGTCTGTTCCAGGCGTGGCTCTGTGGAGTGGGTGCCTACTTGATAGTGTGCACCCGACGGGTGTGGGCCCGCTAACATCAATGTCCTTGTCCGGGTTGCAGGGGGTGACATCAATGTGGGTGCTGCGCCTGAGGAGGCGCCGGGTGCTGAGTTCATCGGCTTCACTGGCTGGGGCCAGATGCCCTGCCGCTGGCGTTCGCTGAGGTGGGTGTCGCGGGCAGGCGGGGGCGCGGGGATGCTGGCTTTGGCAGCTTTCTGCTTCATATTCCTTGAGGAGTTGTGGCCAGCTACGGGTGACAGCGGGGCCGGTTCCCACGTTGGTTGCCACTCCACTCGGATCAGCTTGGCACCCCCCAGTTCAGGGGCCAGGGTGCCAGCGGACTGTGTTCGCGCGGGTTGATACCCCAGCAGCTTGTAGGCGGGGAGCAGACTCTCAAGGATAGTGGTGGGCCGCCATGCAACCTCATAGTACCGCTCGTGTGTGGAGCCAACCGCCCGCTTCTCACCCTCCCGCAGGGGCGTTGCTGGTTTGTCACCGGGCCGGCCAGGATCTGCGTCGCCTGTCGTACCCATCGTACAGCAGGGTACAGAGGCGGTCCGCCATCTGTCTGCGGTCGGCGTGTCTTGAGGACAGAGGTAGGTGGCCCGGGGTTGAGAGCTGCGCGCGGGCTGCCTGCCAGGATGACTTGGCGCGTGGGTTTGGGCGCTGGAACCCAGCTGGTAAGTAGGCAGGTTTAGCGTGTGAGCCAAGGCCGGGGATTGCCGCTTTAAGGGCCTTCATGAAGGCCTCGGACAGCATCAGGGTGTGCACTGCAAGGGCGTGCTCGTTGCTATACCGGTCTTGTGGTAGGTTCGGGAGGTGTTCCTGGACCGCCGCCCAGCAGGCCCCATTGGCAAGCGCTGTCCCAGTGCTAGGGATGGCCGTGCGGGTGTTAGCGTGGATACGGGCTTCCTGGCGTTGCTTTTTAGTGGGTCGAGGGTGGTCTGACCTAGGGGGGTCGGGGTTGTCGACATCGCGGGGCCGGGCTCTTGGTGCGCCTGGGCCTCAGGAATCTGTTCTGGGGCTGCAGCGGGGGTTGGGTCCCGGGCGCGCGGCACCAGCCATCTGGTGAGGCTGTTGGGGGTCGGGCGGGGCAGGGTGTCCTGGTCAAATAGGTGTGCCAGGGGGGACGAGGGGGGGATAGCACGCTGGTGAGCAGGGAGGGGGCTCACCTTGTTATATTTGTGAACTGGGCCCGCGTAGACAGTGGGGTCTACGCTTGTGCTCACGTAGAGGCTGAGGCGATTGAGCGCACGCTTATGGCGGGCGGTCGCCCCGGGCCTTATCCTGAGTAGTTCGTGTGTACTGATCAGGTGGTGCACGCCTTCCTGCCCGGCTGAACGCTGTGTCCGCAGGCTACGGAGGTCGAGTCCGAGCTCGGCGAGCGTGATCACGCACTTCGAGGTAGCCGCTGCTCGGTCTCTTGGTGGCGGGCTTGGGCCGCGGCCAGGAGGCTATGGAGGCTGTTAAGGCGGAGCGAATCTTTTTGCTCAGGCGGAGCTTCAATGCTGAGGCCATGCTCCTGGCGAGGGAGAGCATCTTCAGGGTGCTGTAGAAGGTGGCCTCCCGGCTGAGGGCCTGGGGGGATAGGCTACCCGCGTAGTTGTACTGTGCACGAAGGAGAGCGCGGGTGACCGCGCCTAGGCGCCCGGCATCATTGAGTGCCATTGTAAGTGCGCGGGTTGCTTTTCTCACGTACTCGGGGAGGAGGGATCCTACGCCAAGGCCGTACTGATTTATTGGCAGGAGGATCGCCTGTGGGAAATCCTCCTTTCAGGCCATAGCACTTGCGTGCCGCCTGGGCCACTGCACGATCAATGACTTGGATGTCGGCGGGTGAGAAAGGCATGGCTGCGAGCGCATAGGCCATGGCGGGCTTGAGGCAGAGCTGTATGCTTCGTAGCCGCTGGTCCGGTGAGGCCATAGACTGAGCTAGCTGTGTGGTTCGCTCTTTGAGGGCAGTAAGGGTGGCTCGGAGCTGGGGCCGCCAATCGAGGGTCAGGGTAATGTGCACGCCGAGATACTTGAAGGGTTCGGTTGGGGGGAGGTATGGGACTGCTGTGCCCCCAATCTTGATTTTGTCGGCAAGCCGACGTCTTAGGGTGGAGGGGCATGTTGCCCCGTTCATGCCGCTGCCGGTGGCCCAGGCGGTGTGGTAGAGGGCTCCTGTGACGCGGCATTTGCTGTGGTTGACCTGGAGGCCAGCCCATTCGGAGAACCGTGCAATTTTGTCGGCTTGGATGGCGAGGTCGGTGGTGCTACTGGTGACGACAGCTAGGTCGTCGGCGTACGCAGCTGAGCTGAGCGCATGCTGGTCGTTTTCGTGGACGGACAGGCATCCGTACCGGTAGCCGCGGCCACCAGCGTGTAGCCAGCGGAGGAGGGGCTCGATGAAGAGGACGAAGAGTGCGGGGGACAGGGTGTCGCCCTGAATCGTGCCGCGTTCAATTGGGATGTCTGCGGTGAGTCCATGTTCTGTGCGAATACGGTGCGCGCGTGCGGTAGAGGTTGTGCACTACACGGATGAGGTCACTGGGGAGCCCCAGGTCCCACATGATTTGTACTAGCTTGTCGTGGTCTATGGTGTTGAATGCGGACGAGAAGTCAATGTACAGGACGTACAGGTCCAGCCCCGAGAGGGCCGCATCTTCGATGGCGTGTATTAGGTTGAGGAACTGCCTTTCGGTGTTGCGTCCTTGGAGGAAGCCCTCCTGCGCTGTGCTGTACACGTGGATCTGCTCAGCTGTTTGTGTTAGGCAGAGCGTGATGAGGCTGGTCCATAGCTTATACGTGGTGTTAGCCAGCGCTATTGGGCGCTTGTCCTTGATACGGAGGCTGTGCTCAGCGCCGGGTTTGGGAAGGAGGACAGTGTCGGAGAGTGTCCATTCTTCAGGTGTTTCACCCCTTGCCCACATTATGGTGAAGAGGTCGTGTATGTTGCGGAGTACGCTGTCGGGGAGGGCTTGCAGGAGCTCGTTGGGGATGCCGTCGGGGCCAGGGGCTTTGTTACGGGCAAGGAACTGTACGCACTGTGCGAAGTTGGACGGGTCGGCTACCAGGCGGAGGGTTTCGTGGGAGTCCGGGTGTTGTGTTTGGCGGAGCACGAAGTGGTTGGGGGCACCCTCCTCATTCCAGGGGTAGGCCCGCCTCGCCCGTTGTGGGTACGAGGATTTGGTGCCAAAGCATGGGGTTGCGAGTTTGGCAAAGTACCCATGCAGGGCGTCAAGGATGCCCTCACTGGTGTGCACTACTTCCCCCGTGTTTTCGTTCAGTAGTGCCCGGAGGCCTCGCTCCTGCACGTCGGTCTGAAAGATGGCCTTGTGACCCCATTTAGCGTTTTTGGCAAAGCGTCTTTGGAATGTGCGACGGGAGCGAACCGCGTTCATGCGTTGCTGTGTCCGGATGTAGGAGTGCAGTTCGTGTTTGAGGGTCTTGCACGTTGCTCGTGCCTCTTCTGTTGCCGCGGCAGTGGGCGGGGGCTGCGCGGGTGGTGGCAGGCCCCGATCTCTTGGCGTGTGATGTTGCTTCTGTTGCTGCTGCTGTTGCAGCAGTTGCTGCAGCCTGGCTTGTTCGGCGCCAAGTTGGGCTGCCATGCGCTTTATGGCTTTGTTGGTTTTTCGGGGAAGGTGCCTCTTCCCCGTCTTGGGCGGCTTTTTCTCATGGTGGCCTATATAGATGTCGAGGGCTGACGTGAGGGTTTGCATGAGTTTGGCTGCACATGCATTCAGGTCGAGGGATTCCACCCCTGGCTGTTGGCGCAGCGTGTCCATGTGGGCGGCTGCTTGGAGGGCGGGTTTGTCCTCCTGTTGGTTGAGCAGGTCAACTGTGTTCTGTACAGCACGCACGGCAGGTGCAAGCATGTCGGCCAGGGTGGCATTGTCCGCTGCCAGCTGAGCTTCCATGTCGGCGCGGGCCGTGACAGTTTTGGCGGGCGGGAGGGGGAGGATGACGTCCTGCCATGGGTGGCGTTCACTTGGCTGTGTGGTTACTGGCAGTGCGTGATATAGGTGAACGCTGGCTGCGGGAATGAGTGCGGTCAGGCTGTGGTGGTCGTACGAGCCGCCCAGCCAGTCCGGTGACTCGTGTAGGGTAGCGTCGGGGTGCTCTCGCAGATATTGCTTGATGCTTGCGTGGGCTGGCGCACAGAGAAGGATGTCATCTATGCGGCTGCGGTGGTAGTGCCCGTTGCATTGCAGTTGGCAGAAAGTAGCGGGCCGTGCGACCGCGCCTGTGCATGGCTTGACCGGGGCCGCGTTGCTGCTTGCAAGGAACTGTATGTGTCTTCGGTCAGAGGCGTTTAGCTCTTGGGTGCTGCGGTCGGCCGCTTGGCACACCGCGTTGAAGTCGCCAGCGATGATGACGTGCGCGCGCCCAGATTGGTTTGCTTGCTGTATGACCTGTTCGCAGTAGGTGTAGAGGGCGTGTCGTGTTTGGAGGTCGGACGTCTCTTGCCCCGATGGGAAGTAGACCCCGATGACGTGCATAGGGATGCTGCCGGGTGGTGCAAGGGTCACGTGGCATAGGTGACCTTGGAGGTTGGTGGGGATGGGTGCGGGTTGCATGAAGGCGGGGCTGCCGTACTTATTGGAAAGGGCAACTAGGACCCCGGCTTCCCGTTGGTTGCTAGGTATGGAGTCCGTTGTGGCCGGTTTGGTGCTGCAGAACGTGGTGTAGGCGGGAGTGAGGGCTCTTTTAACGGCTCGCGTGCCTTTGGTGCGGCCGTGGCTCAGTTTGGTTTCCGTGAGGACAGCGATGTCTGGTTGCTTATCCAGGAGTTGGTTGGCGGTGAGGGCCAGGTTCTTTCCCTCAATGCCGCGCACATTATGTGTGGTCACTGAATGTATCGGTGGCCCGCCGGCGTTGTGGTCTCGGGGGCCGCCACAGTGGGTTGGGGTTCCACTTCTGTGGGGTTGTCTGGCTTGGGCGCGTTGGCCCGTTGCATGTTGAAAAAGTCGGCTATGGTGCGCGGCTTTTGTTTGGTTGTGAATGCGTGTCGGTGGGTTTGGTCTTGCGGTTGTGAGGCTTGGGTTTCGTGCTAGGGGCGCAGCTGGGGTGTCGGGTCGGTGCGTCTTTTGGGGTGCATGGTGGGAGATGTGAGCGCCGTAGCAGGCAGCGCTGTTTCTGCCTGCGTGTAGTGGGGTGGGGCCAACGTGGGGCTGGGAGCTGGGCTGGGGAGAACCTGGGTCGGGGTTATGTTGTCCGTCCCCAGTTTGGGGTCTTCAGTGGCTTGGGCCGTTCGGGGGGCGGGACTCAGCATGGTGTTGGCTGGCAGCCAGTCTGGGGGGGCTTGGGGGACGTCGTACATGAGGCGGGTGGCATCGCTGCGTGGTGGTCTTGACGTGCGGCGCACGGGGTAGCTGACGCTGCCGTGTATGCGGCCCCAGTCGGCGCCTCTTAGTACCCTAGGGCCCTGCGCTAGGGAGTCAATGACATACCAGTCTGGTCCTTGTTTTTTAATGGTGTATGCATGCCCCGGCCGCAGGACGATAAAGCCAATTTCGGGGTTTGGGCAGATGATGCTGTTCAGGGTGGCCTGCTGAGCGTCGGTTTGGGCGGAGTGTACCTCCGTATGCAAGGTGCAGGAACGCATGTGGTCTATTTTGGATCCGGACGGTATGGTATAGATAGTTGTTGATAAGCGCTGTGTCGAACCATCCTTGTCCGGGCGTGAAGCAATCTTGCCAGTCTCGGGCTTGTTCCTCACCCAAGTGCATGGTGGCTAGTTGCGCCGCTGTAGGCCAGCACGTGGTAGGAGTCGATGCAATGGCGACCAAGCAGGTGGTTGAGGGCGTGGACTTGGCAAAAGCCTTTCTCCTGCGGCTCGTGGTAGAGACTGGCTGGTGGGGGCCACGTCACTAGTGGCGGGGGCCTGGGTTCCCTGCGTTGCCGCACGTCTGTGTTCGTCCGCGCCCCCGGCAGTGTGTCGTACGTGTGGGCCATGTTGCGGGGTCGGGGTTAGCGGGTCCATAGCTGGATGCCCACGGTGTGTGCGCCTGCCCCGTCGGCGCTGTTTGCTGTGGGGGTGCTTGCGGTTGGTGCCATGGCGCTGGTGGCGCCGTTTACCCCGTTGTGGCATTGCCCGGTCCTGGGCGGGCAGGTGTCTGTAGTGGTTGAGATGCCGACGGTTAGGCTGTCAAATATTGTGGGTTGTGCAGTGTTGTGCTTGTTCGTTTCCGTGCGCCAGAGGGAGGTGTCGGGGTGGTACGGCATTGGTGCAGTTCTTGTAGTCTTAGTACGAGGGTGTATCAGCATGCGTGACAGCAGACTGAGGATGGCGGCGGCGAGTAAAGCGCTGGCGGTAGTGGGGTCCGTACTGGTTATGGCTGTGGCTGCGTGTGCCAGTAGGAAACTGAGTACATGCGGATGCGCTGAGTCACCCCACTGGCTCGCTGCAACGATGGAGACAAGCAGAGTTGGCACCGGGTAGGCCTGGTGGCACGTGGTATAGGCGGCGAAGAGTAGGGTGCAGTTGGCGCTACACGGGTGTGAGATTCGGCGCAAGTGCATGTGCCCAAGTTGCGCTAATCTGGTCAGCAGGCGAGTCAGGGACGGGTGTGACAACACGTGGAGGCTCCAGCACGCTAGAGTAGCTGAGAAGTAGAGCAGGCGAGCCGCAATGGTAAAGTGTTGCTGCAAGCTGACGGCTGCTGCAAGTGGTAAGCAACTGAGGGCTGTTGTAGGTACTAGGTATGCAGTGCGTACAAAGGCTGGTGTCTTTCGTGCCGCTGGGAGGCGCATGCAGGCTGTAACCGTGAGCACCGGCAGCATGGCAAGGTGGCCAATTACCAACGTTCCCCAGGCCATGTTAAACAGGGCTCCTGTGTACGAGCCTGTCCCGTCCAGCGTACACAGCCCATGCCATAGGTCAGTGCCCATCCAGGTCAGCGCATGTACTGCCATTATAACACATGTGCAGCACGCTATGAGTACCGGTGGCGCTAGGCGCAGGAGACCCCCCATCGCAGCAATAGCACAGCGCACACACCATCGGTGGCTTTCCCAACGTGCGGCTCCGGTGCCGCCAGTGTACCGTCTCTGAACCATCCACCCCGAAAGCAGTAGATGCAGGGTTAGTGTCATGGTGCCTCTCAATGCACCGAGTCGCGCGCACGCATCAATCAACAGCCTGCCGTCCAGCTGCAGGTCTGTGTCCGTCTCAATCCAGGAGGCCAGCGCTAGGATAAAAGCGGTCCACACCATGGCCTTGGTGGGGCCAGCTAGGTTCGCCAAGCTCAGCTTCTTCTTGGTCTCAGTATAGGGCGGCCTGGCTGGGCCGTCTGCACCCTTGGCGGCGCAGTGGGGCCCAGCCCCACAGGGCCAAGGTGTTTATTCAGCGTCCCCCACTCGCGGCACCTTGGGGGGGGGGCGACGTGCCGCCCGCGGCGCCGTGCTGGTGCTCAACCCCCTCCATGCCAACTGGTCCGCCGGGCACGTTGGGGCCGGTCGTGGCCGCTGGTTGCCGTGGGTTGCCGGCGGCAGTGCTGCTCCTTCTCGGCCAGTGCGGCGGTGAGGGCGGCAATCCGGGCCTCTGCATCGAGGGAGGCGCCCGGGGTGGGGCCGTTGACCTGGCCGTCGCCCGCCTGGGGGTTTAGGGGCGGGGCAGGCGGGTGAGGAGGGTATCGGGTGCATCATGGGGTATGTGTGCTGTATCGCGGGCAGGCGAGGTGCTTGCGTGCCATGCGGCAGGGCGGGGTGAGGGTATCGCAAAGAGCATGCTGGTGCCATACGGGTGCAGGCCCTGTGTTTACCTGCGCCGTCCCGGCTGTGTCGGCCAGGGCGCCCTGGTTGTTGGCGCGCCAGCGCCAGGTCGAAGGTGGCCGCCAGGTTCAACCGGCTGTTGGGGTGGTGGCCCAGGCCCTGCCCGTCCTGCTGCTGCTGCGGCGGCGGCGGTGGCAGCTCATCGTCAGAGTCCGCACCCCACATGTCGAGGATTTGTGTCTTAATCTCAGGCGAAAACACCGTGTCCTCCACGGGGCGGCGGGTCTACAGCTGTGGGCTGCGCTGTGCAGATGGCCTGGCACACGGTCCGAATGGCCTGGCGGGCTGACTTGGTGTCGTGGGGCGCGACGGGGGTGTCGTCCAGTGGCTGCCTGCCCACGATGGCCCTCAGGGTGCCGCAGGCAGCCCACATATCGCGCAGCAGCAGGTTCTGGCCAGCTGCGGCGAGGTTGTGGGGGTAGTTGAGCTGATCCCCGGGTGAGCACCGCCTTGCTGCTGGAGTTTGGGCTGGTGTACTGAAGTTCACAGGGCGTCTGCAGCTGCAGCATCTCGTTGGCGCAGCATGCCAGCAGCACGGTGGCCAGGCCCTCTGGGTGCGCCATGTTAATGGCCAGCACGTCCCCAGCCGAGAACGGCCATGCAGGCACCTCCACTGACCTGTCGAAGGTGGTGGAGGCGAGGTGGAGCTGCGCACCATCAGGCCGCTGAATATGCAGGAGGCTGTAGACCTCCTCCTCGCTGCAGGTGAGCAGGTTAACGGTGTGGGTCCGGTCGCAGCTCAGGGCCAGGACCGGGTAGGACTGCGAGGTGGTGGGTCCAGCAGCGGGGTCGCCGGCGCTGCCCGAGTGGGGGGTTGCTGCTGCGCTGTTGGAGCGGCTGGAGGCAGGGGTCCTGGCGCACTGTGCCATCAGCCGCTGCTGTGCCAGGAGGCGGGCACGGAGGGACCCAACTATCGCCTGCACGCGAGGGTAGGTGAGGGCGATGGTGCTGGGCTGGGCGGGCTGGAGGACGGCGGTGTAGGTGCCTTGCGCTACGAGTGCGCCGTTGGGCTCGGGGAGTGGCAGGTGCCGCACATACACCCGCGCGCCGCTGTCTGGGCCGACGATCATCTCCTTGCCCGACCGGAGCATTTTAACCACGGCGGGGTTGGAGAAGTAGCCGATCACAGCCATGTGGCGCATGTGAGGGGGTACGTGGAAGCTGTCCAGTAGCTGCTGGTTGTAACGGCCGGAGACGGGCTTGAAGTGCGCGTCGGTAATCATGACGGTCGGGTCGCTGGCCATGGCCTTGCGCAGGGCGCCGACGTCTGTAGTTTGCTCCGTGCCTGGGTGGGTGTGGGGGCACGGGGTAGGCGGTGGTTGCAGGCCAGTGGCCAGCTTGTGTTTAGGGTGCGTTCATCGTCCGGCTATCCTCTTGCGCACTGAGGCGTGCCGAAAGCGGGCCCGCGGGTCGTCATGCGACGATCAGTCGCCATGTAAGAATATACCTGTCTAGGGATGTGTAACCTGTAATGTATGTCAGGGTCAGATAATTCATGTGTACGCATACAGACCAGGTAGCAGCGCAACGACTTGCTCGGTGTGAGTCGCAAGAAAGAAATGAGTGCCCAACGGCCACCTGCAACCGCAAGGGCAACCTCCCTTGTGCCTGCTTTTTTTTCTGTGGAAAGCCGACTGGCCATTCTGCTACGCTGTTACATGCCAACCGCTGTATTATATCTCAGTATTTACAGCATTTGCTCACAGCAGGACATTCACCACACACAGCAGCCACAACACAGCACATGAAGCACACCTTCCGGACAACCGTCAACGGTCGAAGCCCAATATATACTCCCGACACCCCCACTTGGCACAGAGGGCAGCGAAGTCCCTTTGCACCCACTTGGCGCCATTTTTACACCCCTTCAAGGCAACATCGTGCCTACTGCATGATCCTCCCTCATGCACAAACTTGCATTACACATCAAGGCCACCGCTGGCAATCAGTACAAACCGCCATCACGGCCATGTCCTCCAAGACCCTCAAAGCACACACATATAAATCACCACGCAAAGCCCACAAGCAACACATGACATGAACATCGAGCACACAAGACCCAATCCATTGGGCCCCCAGGACCTCCTCTCTGACTCCTCCCTCCTTAACGTACAAGGAGACGGGAAGGGACAGACCAGCAGGAGACCAAAGCCCAACCGGCACAACCAGCACCAGCACCACCAAAATCCCAAACCCAGCAAACCCCCAACCGCAAGCAGGGAACACCTAGGGACGAAGAGGACCTGAAACCAAACACCACAGAACAGGAGGAAGGAAAAGGCCAAAAAAAGATCCAAGGACGAGGAAGCCCGAGAGAAAGGAGAAAAAGACACAGGGAAATGAGGCACGGAAGACAAGACGACCACAACCCCCGACCCACCGACGCAGGCACACAGCGGACACACCCCACACCCCGAACAGAACAGCAAGCCTGCCGCCCGCCACCACCAAGCCGCTGGCCCACCAAAAGAACCTACAACCAAAGGGCAAACCCCGGCCACCCCAAATAAATCAGGGAAGCCGCCACCCAACCCCCACCCCGACACTCAGCCACTCGCAGAGGGAGAACCCCAGCGGAGAGCACTCCCTACCCACGACACCCCGCCAACCACCCAGCCAAAAGCCCACCCACCCCCAGACAGCCCCAGACACGCCGCCCAGCGCCCTCAGCCGGCAGGCGGTCACGAGCCCCAAACCCCACAGCCCCGAACCCCCGCCCGAGCCTGGGTCGCCCGCACAGCCCACCCTCCGTGCCGACTGCGCAACAGCCCGGCTCCGCCTGAGGGACGGCAGCTGCCTCTGCCAGCGCCGTGCGGGCTGCTGCACGCACCCCAGCGGAGGGCACTCCCTGCCCATGACACCCCACCAACACCCGACCACCCATCCGACCAGCACCCAACCAACCCCCAGACACGCCGCCCTGCTCGAACCCACACCCGCTGCGCGAAAAAACCCCGAAACCCGCGGCCCTCAACTCGTTGTTGACCCCGAGCCGCGGACACCAAGCCCCAACCCCCCACCCGGGCCGAGGCGCTCCTCACACCCCACCCCTGCAAGCTGCGCTACATCCAGCTCCGCCTGCAGGGCAGCAGCTGCCTCCGCTAGCGCCGTGCGTGTTTCTGTGGGAAGGGGCCCCTACGGTAGTAAAATGAGGTAAATGACGGGGGAATTCCCTTCCCCTGGCGCCAATGGAGTTGGGGGAATACGATCCTTACTGGTCCACCACCAGTGTTCCGGTCTTATCTGGAACAGAATCCTAAACGCTTACAATTTTGGACCCTCCCTGCCGCAAATTGTCGAAGTACTGCTTACAATTTTGGCCGTAAAAATTGCAAGTCCGTGAATATTTTCTGGGGGGCAAGCCCCCCTGCCCCATACCCCCAAGCACCCGCATGGCAAAGCAGCAGCGTGGCTGTGGAGTACACTTGGGGTACACGCGCACGGGACCATGACAGCCAAGCGCGCTGTATGCATGCGCTCACACGCACGCACACTGTACGTCTGTACCGATACGCCCAGGGGAACTCCCTGGGGTGTGCCTTTGGTGATGAGCGCCCTGAACTTGCCTACAACTCTTACGGCTGCCTTGAAAAAATTGTCTGAGTACCGCCTACAATTTCAGGTGCAAGCTGCATAGAAATCCTAATCTCGCATACAATTTTGACCCCCAAAATCCTAAGAACCGGCCTGTACGGCCGGGAAATTCGTAATATTGTGGAAGACCGGAACGCTGTCCACCACCCAATCCATGGTTGTGAATCTGAAAGACAGCACGGATGCGCAAGCGCAAGACCGCTTCATAACACACTCCACTCCCCGAGAGAGGTGTAGAGGGGCGAGCCAGCCGCCGATGGGCATACGGGATCGAACTGGCGACGTTGTACTCATTTAGTAGTGCCTTGGGTGCCTCACCGACATGGGTGCCGTGTCTCTGGAAAGTCTGAATACGAATCCTGCGCCTCCTAGCACTGCTGGCGATCCTACTTGGCCTTTGCTGGTGCCCCTTGCGCTGTACGACTTGTATGGGCGCCATACACGCCAATTGTGAGATACCGTACTGCTACGCACGATTGGTGACACGGATTGGTGACAGTCACCAATCTGGTAGCAGGGCGTAATGTGCAGGAACTGTCAGGTGCCTCCAGGGCACTGCTCAGTGCGACAACCACCATCTGACACGTCAGGGGGGTTGCTATTGGTACCTGGAACGCGTTGGTACACGACTGCAAGGCCATGGGGCACTCTGCAGCGATTTTGGGTTGCCAAAGCCATCACCAATTCGTGTCACCAATTAATGTCAAAGGCTTGTTTGGCCCGTCACCAATCCGAAATCACCAATCGTGCGTGCTGATACGGTATGTATCAGCCAGGGGAGCCCCTGATATCAGCCCCGGTACGTGTATGTCGACTTCGCAACAAGGTGCGCTCCATGGAAGCAAACATGCCCCGGGTCCATGCCACAATCCATGCGCAAAACCACCCAATGTCCGTTTTCTTACACACGTCTTCAAGTAGTTCACCATTGTAGTCTGCTGGGCAAGCTACAAAAGCATCGCATCTGGCCGATGTTCGAATGGGTTGTTTCGATGTGCAGGTTCGACCTGTCTTGTCGTACGGGTGCGAAGTATGGGGCCCAGCTGTTCTGGCTGCTCTGCTGCGGGGACCCAAGCGTCGCGACGCAAATAATACGGAGGCGGGGTGGTTTGAGGCGTGTCTGGAAGACCCGGCTGTCAAGCTTCAGGTCATGTTCATGCGGTCCGTTTGCGGTGCACGGCTTCCCACCCACCGTTGCCTATTTGCTGAGCTGTCACAGCTGCCCCTGCACATGTACTGGCTACGTTTGGTGGTAGGTTTCTGGAACAGGATTGTTAAACAGCCGGAGTCACTCGCTGCGGATGCACTGGTTGAAGAGGTGAAGATGTACCTCGAAGGTTGCAATGACGGGTGGGCTGGCATGCTGTTCAGCTTCCTACAGGCGCTTTGCATCAACGTGTGGGACTGCGTGCCTGCCCTGTGCCTGTCACCTAGCTCGTTGGCGCAGTGGAGGGCCCGCACGCACTTACCCTTGGCTCAGATCTGTTCGGCGTTTCGTGAGCGGCTATCGGCAGCGTGGTCAAGCGCTAGGCTTGTTTCGAATCCCAGGGAGTGCGTCTCGGACGGTAAACAACCGGGTGTCAAGATGTGCAGGTATAAGCACTGGATGGGCGGCGTGGCTGATGGTGCTGCTCTCCCGACCTTGTTGCCGCATATCCAGGCTAGCATCCCGCCCGCACAGCACAAGCAATTGATGCGCTTCCGACTCGGCTGCTGGCCACTTGCAGCAAACAGGACTTGCAGTACGGTTGCGAGGGACATGCGGGTCTGCAAGGTGTGCCGTACAGGGATGGTGGAGGACGAGCTGCATGCACCTTCTGATGGAGTGTCCTGTTTATTCTGAGCTCAGGTCTGCTTTTGACCTACCTATGGATGGTAGTATGCGAAAGCTGATGCTGGAAGGTGACCAGGTTCAGCTAGCAGGTTTGCTTTCGAAAATTTGGTCGACAAGGCAAAGCGTTCTTGGTTGTTTGAATGGAGACCCTTGAGCCTCCGGCTCGTACACGGGTCGTTGCACTTGCGGAGGGTTTACAGGAACCCTCGCCGTGTAACACTGACTGACTGACCATTGTACAGCGTCGCGCCGTACGCACGATGCAAGTGTTCCATGCTACACCCCCGGGAAGCAGCAAGCGCTCAACACGGCGTGCGCGCGTCTCAATGAAATACCAAGGTGGTCGTAACCCACAATGCAACAGCACGCAGCGGATGGTGGAGCGTTTCCACGTTTGCCAGCGTGCGAGGACAGGAATGCCACCGCTCCAAAGGTCGTACGGTACACGTGCAGTACGTAGCTGTGCCGTACGCCTTGCACCTCCATGCAGTGCGTACCGGATGCGCAAACACGACAGACTGGGTAGGGCCCGACACCTCAAGACTACTAGGCAAGCCACCAGCAGGGCCGAACGCGTGCATCCAGGCCGCACACGTCAGCACCAAGTCGCGGCCGAATGCGCGTTCGATCATAAAAGCAATACCCACAGGCAGTGGTACGGCATGATCGATACTATGACCAAAATCTGAACGCAACCAAATTTTAAAGCGGCGTAGGGCGCCATGGCAGGCGCCACCAAAGGCCCGGCCCGTGTGTCCGTCTGAACAGCCTTTCTTATTAGGGCTTAGTTATTACTGCGCCATGCAACAGCGCCATGCGTCATTAGCTCATAAGGCAATCCACTCATCAAATGCCCGCCAACCCTCTGTCTGCTGCCACCCGCAAAGAGCGCCAAGCAGCAACGCCGTTGCTCTCCCGGCTCCTAGCCCAGGCATGGGCAAAAGGCAAACGCCGCCCTGAGACTCAACACACCACCAAACCAAACCGACACAGCCATGGCTAGACGCCTCTGCAATCCTCAGGCTCTAGCGACCCCAAATCCCGGTACGCCTCCCATGCCTGCTCCGCGATTTATCCTTCAACACAAACAAACCATTCTCCTGCCACCACGTGCCGGTGGGGATGCATGCGGCCCCGTATGCATGCTAGCTGTAAGCTCACCAACAAGGCACCACCGTCCTGGCCAACAAGGGACCACCGCCCTCAACTCCCACCCGCTCCTCCCCCGGTGCCCTACCGACACACCGACACATTCCAGATCGCAAGGCACCCCTTCTCCGCCACCCTGCGCGGGGCTCAGATTCATGCCCGACCACACCAAAAGCCGGGGCCCGATGTCCCAACTGCACATCATTAGAAGGCGGCGCTAGGCCCCGCATAACCCACACCCGGCGCACAAAGCAGCTCCGCAATTTCCACACCCGGCACACAAAGCAGCTTCTCCTACCCCACCCATCCCAACATCAGCGGCGTGTCCCAAGGCCGGCAGCGCCCTCGTCCCTTCACTCGCTCGGGCCACCAAGATCTTCGCCATAACCAACAGAGCGGGCCAGGCCCCGTCAGGATCAAACATGCGTGCAGAGTCAACTGGTCGGGTGATCGCGGCGGCCGAAGGGGGCACGTGTCTTAACCACCCCGCCGCGTGTCGTGACCACCCCGTCATTGTATGCGCCCACTGCAGAGCACGACACCAGCAGGAAATGCGCAGCGTGGTGTGTGTGCGGGCAAGGCTCTTATACTTGGCCGTCCACCGTACTTGAAATGCAATGGGCCTCAAGGCAGCATTTCCGCATCACCAAGGCGCGCAGCGAGCCACAAAGTGCACACCATCCGGCTCCTCGGCAGGTGCCGGAACACGCCCTTCGCTAAAGCGATGAAATTAAGCCCCCACAGCCGACCGCGCGTTCGCAGCACAGCGAGGGACAGGCGGCGGCAATGAAAGCAGGCGAGCACGGCGCATCGCTGTCCCGCCCGGTCCGCACGGAGCCATGCCAACATGCCACTCCTGCCCCACACCCTACCCCGCATTGGCCCCCGCATACCACACCCCCACCTGGGTTATTTGCGCCCAGCGTGTCTTACAACCCGTGAGCAGGCAACCAGGCACCGCGTCAACGCATCAGCGGCACAGCACTAAGCCGCACCTTAACCCACCCATGAAACAACAAACGCCCACCTTCCATTGCCGTACAGACTATCCCAGACAGGCCGCTGGACTATCCCAGTACCAACCCCAGGGCACCCGAGGGCGCCCTCACACGCAACGTAGCAATGCTGCAACCCCCGGGGATACCTGTAGCTTATTCGGACCAGGCAGCACCCTCCCACCAGTGCCAACAATGCAGTCCCGCAAGGCCACCCGCCCCGTACGTATCAGCAGCGAGCACACAGCGTAACCATAATCCATCTTATTGGAGGCAGAAGCACCCACTAGAATGCGGATGAGCTAGGACGCCTGCAAAGCCAGGCGACATACACCGCATTCGGCCGCTCCTCGCAGAATTCCGACATGAATTTGCCCCGATCGACACGCGCCGAGCACCCAAGCCTGAGCCGTATGGAAGGTTCGAACACGGGCCGGTAGCTACGCCCGCTCTGAGGTTCGAAGGCTCTTCCATGTATCGCAATGACCCCTATCAACCACAGGTTGGCTGCCGCAAGACGACCGCCCGCATAGGCCCCGCGACAGCACAAGGCGCGTGCCCAGAGGCGGGGGCACGTGGTTCTTATTGTTGCGTGCGTGTGCGGGCATCCCCGTGCGACGTGCGATGACAGCACAGCGCCTCGTCCCATGGCCCCAACACAGCGCCAAAGCAGATCCAAGCGGAGCACCCAAAGGGCACACGTGCGTGCGTGCATGCAGCTGTGTGCATGTAGCACCATATCACGGCATATGGCAAAGCAGTACGTGCGCTTTCCGGGGATAGACCGATGTGCGGTCCCCGCCCCTTGCTTTATTAGGTCCCAACTCATATCCTACCCGTTGCTTTGCCATGGCCGCCGCAGCACCAACGCCGTGTGCACAAGGGCCGCACGTTCCAGCCACAGGGACGGCAAGGCCCCTGATGCAGTGGTGGTGGTTGTCGTTCCATCCCTCGCCTCATAATCAACGAAACGGCCCCTGGGCAACAGGCTTGCCGGCAACCTGCCCAAACTCCTCGCATGCCTGCATTTCATGCGCACGTCCATTATGCGCTCCCTCCCCACACCTTCATGGCTCACCGACGCGGTGGGCCTGCACACCCGCAGCACCCCCCCCCAGAACCAGGCAAACGCACCAAACCTTAAAAAGACTCCGGTACCGCACCCGTGTCCTCAACCCCGTCCATCTCCCTCCCGCCGCCCTTTCCCTACCACCAGGACCCCCAGACCGCACCCCAAAGCCCGCAACGTGCACCACCCCTGCACCTAACCGCCCCACGCAGCCCTCCCCTCCTGCTCACAGGTCCTGCGGCACGAAGTCGTCCAGCGACATGAACAGGTCCTCCGGTATGTCTTCAGGCCGCAGGCCGGCAGGCCCCGAGCACGCGCCCAGCCCCAGGCCCAGGCCCAGCAGCCCCCCGTTGCCCCAGCCAGGGTGCAGCCCCACCACGTTGGCCGAGTGCGCCACCGCGCCGCCGCCACCGCCGCCGCCCACGTCCGCGCCTGCGCCAAGCTGCAGCCCACCGCGCCCGCCGCCGTTCCCGTGTCCGTTACCACCGTTAAGGCGGTCGAGGGTCAATTGTGCGCCGTGCTGCTGGTGGGTAGAGTCCCGGTGCGGCTGCTGCTGCTGCATGAGGCGCCGCCACGTGGCTGCCTCGCCGCCCAGCTCCTGCCCCTGCCCCTGCGCCGAAGCCGCCTGCTGCTGCTGCTGCAACATGTTTCCGTGGGCGGTGCCGCTGGGATGCACCAGCGACCCTGCCGTGAAGAACTGCGACAGGCCACCCTCGCTGTACAGGTTGGTGGCGGCGGACAGCTGCTGCTGCTGCTGCCGCAACTGCTCCTCAAACGACAGCTGCATCAGCGGCACAAGGTGGGAAGCCTGCTGCTGCTGCTGCCCGTGGCCCCGCAGGCCCAGGTGCGGCATGGGCTGTGAGGCTGGCCCCCCGTCGCGCGGATGACCCATGCCCGTGGCGTACCCCCCCGCGATGGTGGTGGCGGCGGACGACATGCTCCCCGCCCCCGTGGTGTTGTAATGTTGCTGCTGCTGCTGGTGCTGCTGCTGCTGCTGCGAACCGCCCTGCACCGACCCGAACCCGCCCAGCTGCTGCCCCGCCATGGCGCTGTCCAGGCTGGCCGAGAGGCCCAACTGGCACAGCGGGTGCATCCGCTGCTGCTGCTGCTGTTGCTGTAGCTGCTGCTGCAGGCTCTGCGCCTGCAGCTGCGCCTGCAGCTGGGCCATATGGTTCAGCAGCACGTCGCTGCCGCGGCTGCGCAGCCCCGCGCTGCTGCCGCCCGACGGCAACGTCACACCGCCGCCGCCTGTGACGCCCAGGCCCACCAGGTCGTTCCCCGTTCCGCTGCCCGACGCCGCCAGCTGTGAGCCAGCGGCGCCCGCGCCAGTGCCCTCCATCGACGCCTGGCCGCCGCCTGCGGCGGCGCCGAGGTTGTTCACTAACCCGGAACTGCCGCGCGTGGTCTCGAAGCTGACCCGGTTGCTGCCAGCGCCGCCGGCGGCGTTGGTGAGGCTGGGAGTGGGTGTGGGCGCGTCATAGCCGAGCCCGCCCAGCAGCGGCAGCAGGCGGTTGGCGCCGGTGGCGGCGTCCAGGCCGGGCGAGGGTGTGTTGTGCCCGCCAGTGACAGCGCCCGAGGCGGTGGGGGCGGTGGCGGTGGGGGCGGCGATGTGCAGCAGGCTGGTGCCGGCGCCGGTGGTGGTGGCAGCTGCGGCGGCCATGCTGGTGGTGGCGGTGCCGGGGGCGACGGAGCCCACATCCGAGCTGCCCGTGTTGCCCGAGCGGTCCTGGGGAAGGCGATGGGGGCATGGTGTGGGTGTTGAACAAGGGCTGGGCATGGGTGCACGGGTGCACGAACAGCCATATGGCAGGGGCATGGGGCGTGGCTGGCAGCTGGACAGCGGACCTTCTGGGGGAAAGGACCGGTACCGCACACCCAGCGCGTGCGAGCTCCTCGTCAGATCCAGGCAAGGATATTGGTGCCATGCGGCAGCGGGACTGGCAAGATCATTGGTCGCGCGGCACATGGAAGGGGGGCGGTAGAGCCCAGGCGATGCGCCTACCTGCACGCCTGGGCGGTGGCTGCGGCGCTTGTGCTCGTGCAGCAGCTGCACCACCTCATCCAGCGCCTCCCGCCGCGGGTCCAGCCCCACGTCCACGGACGCCGAGTTGCGCAGCTGCATGTGCCCCGCGCTCAGCAGCCCGCCCATGGCGAGGTTGTTGGCGGTTATGAGCGCCATGTCGCAGCCGGGACCCTGCGCGTCCATTGCCATTAGAGCGTTGGGCGCCGACACGTGGGCCCCCGAAGCCGCACCGGCACCCGCGGGGGCTGTCCATGGCGAGATAGTTTCCCCGAGCGCGCCAGGCTGCACGTATAGATGAAGGGAAAGTCAGAAGGTCAGCACGGGTCGGCCAGGAGGTGAACAGCCCCAGTTGAGAGAAAGCCCGGTCGCACCTCACCCACCCGCCGCAGGCGCTGAAGTTCGCTGCGCATACCGGCGTTCTCGGCAACAGCGGCCTCGTACTTCGCGGTAACTTCATATATCTTGAGGGTCATGGTCTGGATGTGGTTCTGCAGCTTTGCAACGTGCGCCTTTAAGGACGCATTTTCCTCGTGTAGGTTGGTCACCTGGCCTTCCATGCTGCTCATTTCTGCGAGCCGTCTCGCCCGAACGCGCCGGGCTGACTCGCGGTTGCGCAAGCGCCTGCGACATGGCAGTCCACCAACTGCAGCGTTAGCACGTGCAGCGTGCAGCTAGTAGCTACCATGTGCCTCATAACTATTATGATAGCTTGTATGCGCTCGGCACACGTCGCAAAAGCGCAACGTGGAAAAGGCGCACACAAAAAGCGTCTAGCGTATCTACCGGCAGACCTTTTGTGGACATGCGTCAGCCACCGCCTCAACCCGGCTCCCACCTTAAAGCTTTTCTCCTTTCATCAGCGGGAAGGTGCTGCAGCGCCTCGAGCTCGTTTTCGCCCATTCCAACATCTCCGTCCGAAAGAGGCTCGTCGCCCTGGTCCGCGGTCGTCGTGAGCTCCTCATCCTTTAGCGGCGGGCTAGGATGGGATCTCTGCAACACAGGTACAACCGGAGACGTGGACGTGGCAAATGTCAGAGGGTAGCATGACCAGCAAAAATGGTGTGGCTGTTCGTTTCCTACTGCCTACAACAGTTTCATGCACTGCACACTTTATCAGTAGGATTGCTTTCGCATGCGCCGAAGACACTAGCAAGCCCACGGCCAACCACCACCACCACTACCCTTTTCTTTCCCCCAGCACCCCAGCACACAGCGCGAGCCCCGGACGCTCACGCTGTCTATCCAATTGCCGCAAACGAGCCTAGAGGCACAGGGGCTATCGGCGCAACCGCAACGTCATTGCCTCTAAATTGTCGCGGAACCCGGCCCGGACAGTGCTTTCCGTTTGCCTACATCGGCAGACGCACTTAAATGGAAGTCCGTCCGTTCCACACAGCATGCATACGGGGGACCTCCCGTCTTTCCCGTGTCTGCGCGGGTTGGTTTTTAACCTTCCTCCACCCCCGTCCACAGCTCACCATGTCGCAGCGCCAGCGACACCAAGAAGGCAATCCTGCCTGTCAATTGCAAGCTGGAGCTGCAAGCTACGGAGTTCAGTCCACGCCAGCGCCAGCACTTCGAGGCAGTGTCGGGTTACTACAAAACGTCGTCAGCTATAGTGAGGGAAATATGCACCACAAAGATGAAATAAGGTATAGTCCATGTTCTGCGGTGCTTCCCAACGCCATAATTGCGTTTTTCTCTCTCGCCGCGATTGACACATGCTCAATCCCGCGCAAAGGGGCGCTCCCATGGGAACACGACAAGAGTCAAACAAATTTGTTTCCTATCATGTGTGCTAGCTGGCCAGGCACTGCGCCCTCATTGGTGCTGGACATGTACTGCTTGGAGCTCCCCTGATTACCCTGTCTCTCACGCGCACACGTGCCCTACTTGGAGAAAGGTGCATTCTATGAATGACCTTTACAGATCTCAATCATGTTGTGTTGAATGAGCCCTGTTCGCCGTTAGCTGTGTGCTGCAATCTGTGTCGGGCTCTTAGGGCGTCTCGTGACCGCTGCCGGGCCATTAGCCGCGTTTACAAGGTGAGCTCAACGATGGGACAAACTGAAAGTGGCAAGAGCAGCTTCTGGAGCTTAGCACACTCTTTTCCGGCTCCGCATGCCGGCATGTCGGCATGTCGTAACTGCGGGGGCACACACACCTTGCAGCCCACCTTGCCATGCGAGTCTCGAAGAGCTTGTTTTACAATATTTGGTGCTGACCAACGGTCTCCGCTCATCACACTGCTCACAGCAGGGCCACACGTCGTGTTGGCATGCTCTGCACGCAAAGGGGTCCCCAGTTCTTTGCCGGCAGGTTATGAAGTATGGCCAGCGAACAGCAGTGTTATGATGATATGCACACTTCGCGTGTGTTCATGCCTTCGACAGCCGACATGTGTGTTCATGCCTTCGTGTACGGCCAGTGCAGTACGACAGGGTTCGGGACACGTCCCCTGACTCCTGACTCTTGTACTGACAGAAGGACGTCCTTTTTTTCTGTGGAAAGGTTTACAGGTAAAGAGACGGGAGAGGACAGGCCAGCGGGACCTCAAGGCCCGATCAGCACAGGCAAGCACCAACACCACCAACGTCCAAACCCAGCGCACCCCGGACTGCAAAAAGGGAACACTTCGAGATAGAAGGAGAGGACCTGAAACCAAACACCATAGAGCAGGGGGAAGAGAGTCCTCAGGAAGAGGCTGACTTGGCATAAGGAGGACGTGTCCAGTTGGCGTGAAGTCACGGACCACCCCGCCGCGGGTGAGGCTGGGTTTGCCTCCCTGATACATCCCCAGTGTGCAGTGATGCATGTGCGCAACACAGTGTCCCGGTCTTCAGGATTATTATGATTTTGGCGGCCATTTGGGCTGCCTGTCAGGATTATTCGAGGCAGAATTCTGAGCGAATCAGAATTTTCAAGAGGTTTTGCCCCCAGGATTGGCCCAGAAATCCTGGAAAATGTACGATTGTCAGGATTTTCAGACCCGAAGGCTCTGAAATTATGAACGGTCAGAATTTTCCGCCAGATAAGACCGGAACACTGGCGCAACACAGCAGCACTTGAAAGAAGGTACGTACGGATCCCCTGTGTGCTGCTGTGCTGCCCAGTAGTTTGGAGGTGTGTGGCGTAAGGGCTGCAGTGCGAAACAAGGATGTGAGCAGCCACAGGCAAGGGAGCTTCCTGCAGCTTTCAGCTATGGCCTGCACGGGCACCTCGAGTAAGGTCCCCATCAGACCTACCGTACGACCTGGTCGGCGTGCGGCGTCTGTCGGCGTCAATGGGGCCATGCCAGACTGGGCTCCTCAACAGACCACCCACAGGGCCTTTCCGTGCACCTGTCCTGAACCTTCACATCTCCGCGTGTTCCTGCTGCGTATTCAACAAGGCCTGGCCGCTGACCCTCCACAACTCTCCCCACAACCGGGCTGACCAGCCATCTCTCGGGCCCTGCTCGGGCCAACGCCACAACGGCTGCGTGCGTGAGCGCAGGGGCAGCTGCCATGCGGTGCGTGGGCCCACAGCCTGTGGGCTAACCTTGCACCCCTCATGTCAGTTGTTTGGAGCTCAGGGTAACACTTAGCTCAGTGTCTTTTGTATACCTGTATGTGTGCACTACCGTAGCATACGGTACTGGTGGTTCCCTTCTGCAGTTCGGGTCCATTGGATGTGAGCTTTTGGTGGTGCTGGTCGGTTCGTGCTTGCCTCTGCTGGTTGGGCTTTGGAACCCCGCTGGCTTGCCCCTTCCCGTCTCCTTACCCGCAAACCTTTACACATGAAAAAGGGGTCCAAGGGGACCACAGGTGGCGACGGAATGCATGCATGCGCCGTTAGTAGCATACGTGTTCTGCAGTCTGCGGCTGCCACGCGGCGTGTCCAGGACAGCCCAGCATGCATGCGCCGTTAGTATGTATGGTTTTACAGTTTTGGTCCCCCTAATTAGTAGCATAAGTGTTCTCTGTTTTTTTCCTCTGCACTCTGCGGCTGCAACGTGTCCAGGACAGCGCCTGCCAGCGAACGACTGGTTGGTCGGTCTTCCGCAATGGGCTTGTGAGGGTCCCGTCGGCCCCCGCGGAGGCCAGGCCAGAGGTCCGCTGCCCCTGGCACGTGCGACTGTGGCAGCCCCTGTTGCGCTATGGCCGCCGCCACCAGCAGCTGCCACGTGATGCAAACCGCCGTGCGCGCACGCCAATGGGTGCGGTGCGCGCACGTTGACGGGTGCCATGCGTGCACGCCGACAGGTGCCACGGCAGCGCGTGGCAGGCGCCAGCTCACAGAGACATGTGTCACAGCCAGTTTGACTGTTACATACTGGCGGGTCATCCGAAGAAAGCGGGCTGGGCTGGGTTGTGGTTTGTTGGCGCCTGGTCACCCTGGGACCTCCCTGGGACGCTCCTGGTGCGCGCGACACTGCCACGTGCCGTGCCAGGCCTGGACCGCAGACCGTATTTCTCATATGTACGGCAGTCAATGGCCGTATTCCGTACATGTACGTACTCCGTACTTGAACGCGTACAACGTACTGTGCAGCCCAGAAGGCGGGGGAGCAACCCTAGGAGGAGTAGAGAGATGCGGTGAGGGGAGGTACGAGCGCAAAATCAAAAGCAAGCACCCTAGGAGGAGTAGGTGTGGATTCGGCCAGGTTTGGCTGGTTGCGGCATAAGGTGCAGGCGTGAAGCGTTGTGTGGAAGGTTAAGCGTGGCACGTGGCATGTGGCACGGGACAGGGGGTGTGAGAGGACCAGATGTCACGTGGCGCAGCCTGCTGCGCAGGTACGTAGGGGCGGGGGGGCTCCCCTGTGTAGGGGCAACGGTACGGTAACAACAGCTTATGATGAGAGCCTGCGCGCAGACAGCTTTTTTTATACTGTATCACTTGCAGCGGGTCTGACACAGTTTCTTACGTATCCGAAGTTGTGGGGGTGTCCGCTGACCCTCGCCGGCACGTGGCTACTTTCGCCCAGGAACCAGGCTGTACACACGTAAAATGGAATAGTTGAACTATTCAACTATATATATTGTGGTACGAAGGACCGACATGGAGACCAGCGCCGAGCGCGATGCCGATGGCAGCACGCCGCAGCAGCTCACCGAGCCCCTTCTGGCGGAGCGAGCGGAAGAGAAACATGATATAGAAGGAGCTACAACAAACAAACCACAAGATGGGCTCCTGGCGGTAAGGCGCAAGTGCTCCCGCGCAACTCGCCTGCCCTGAAGCACCCGTTGCTGCTACCCTTGAACCCCACAGCCTCTCCAGGTTCCAGGCCCTCGCCATCAATGTGCACACTGTCAATTCCACTCTTGCGTATCGTTTCGTTGCTTTTGCAGGAGCCCAACCCTTACAGGTCACGCCCAGCTGCCTCGATGCTATGCGCAATCACGTCATGCCGAGCCCTCGCACCGCCCCGTGCCCACGCAGGGCACAAGCAGCACTTTCCCGCCGTGCGCCTGGCACCCACACTGCCTTTGCCCTGCATTGACTCGTTGCTGTCCCCAATCCTGCTCTAAGTCATGTCGCTCCAAAAACACTGCAGCCCGGTGCATACGTATCATCTCCCTACCCGCACGCACGTGACGCATGTTTTTACCTTCTCGTTAACCCCACGCTGACGCCCGGCCTCCCCCCTCCACGGACACCCAGCCCTGCCCCCTTTCCCTCCGCCAATCTCAGGACATGGCTTCCCAGGCGGCCCTGGAATGGCCCCTGGTTCCCAACCTTCTGGCAGCCTACCGTATCCTGCCTGTGCTATGTTGATACCCGTGCCCTGGCCCCCCCGCCATAGCGTTACTAGCACTTTGCGCCCCCCGCCCTCCCCACCCGCCTTGCCCCAAAGGACATGGCCTCCAAGGCCGCCCTGGCCTGGCCCCTAGCCCTCAACCTGTTTGCCGCCTATCCTACATCACGCTCATCGACTCCCCGCTGCCCTCCGTTCCCTAGTACATCGTTTCCCCCTCCTCCTTCCCTATGTCTCTCTCCCTCCCCCTCGGCAGGACATGGCCTCCCAGGCCGCCCTGGCCTGGCCGCTGGTTCTCAACCTGCTTGCCGCCTACGCCACCTCCATCATCAACATGTCGTTCGTGGGGCACCTGGGCAAGAGGGAGCTGGCGGGTGAGGGGAGCAAGGGGGGTGGGGAGGTGCACCCGGGTTGAGGCTCGTGTCGTGGGGCACCTGGCCACAAATGGGAGCTGGGCTGGTGAGGACGGAGAGGGGACCAAGGGATGTGGGATTTGAAGGGGGGCACGGGCACCTGGCATGTGTCGTGGGGCCCCTGGCAAGACGGAGCGGGCGGGTGCGGACGCGGGTAATTGCGGAGCTGCCAAGAACCGGTAGCAGTCGGTCTGCAGAGAGCGGCGGTAAAAGATTGAAGGCAGCGACTTGAAGGGCGGGGGATGGGCACGCGTGGCACGTGGCGTGGGGGGCAGCTGGGCAAGAGGGAGCTGGCGGGTCGAAGGGTAAGCCCGTGAGTGCTCGTGGTGCTAGGGCGCACGTGATCACAACATCTTAACCCACGTGATCACAACATCTTAACCCACGTCATCACACCCATTAAGCGTGTTTGGGGCTCAGGGAACGTGGGGGCGGTGCGTCACCCGCCCTTGACACAAAGCCTGCAGCTCGCATGTGGAGTTGGATCCGGGCTCTTTGCTGCGCCTTTCCGTACAGCGTGTGCATGAGGATGCATTGCATCAGGCCCCTATTTGCGTCCTTTCCTGTATGAATACGCCCCGTATAGATGAGATCCACCTGTTCAGTGCAAGCTTGTCCTGATCACACCGCACGCAGGTGCTGCGCTGGGCAACTCCTTTGTGGGCATCACCGCGCGCTACGTGCTGCAGGGGCTGTGCGGCGCGCTGGACACGCAGGCGGCGCAGGTGGGCGTGTGTATTAGCGAAACCAGCATGTGTACTAGCTGCGTGTGGGCGGGCTGGTCGTGCCGGTGTGGGTGCTGCAGGGGCTGTGCGGCGCGCTGGACACGCAGGCAGCACAGGTGGGCATGTGTATTAACGAAATCGGCATGTGTCTTAGCTGTGTGTGGGCGGGCTGGTCGTACCGGTGCGGGTGCTGCAGGGGCTGTGCGGCGCGCTGGACACGCAGGCAGCACAGGTGGGCATGTGTATAACGAAATCGGCATGTGTATTAGCTGTGTGTGGGCGGGCTGGTGGTGCCGGTGTAGGTGCTGCAGGGGCTGTGCAGCGTGCTGGACACGCAGGCGGCGCAGGTGGGCGTGTGTATTAGCCACATCAGCAAGTGTAGTAGCTGTGGGTGGACGGGCAGGTGGTTCCGGTGTAGGTGCTGCAGGGGCTGTGCAGCACGCTGGACACGCAGGAGGCACAGGTGTGGGTGTGGGCGTGCGTGCGTGCATATGCGTCGGCGCCTGGTTGCCTGCCACCTGACACGTCAGCAGTGCTCGTACTGCTACTATGCAACTGTTCGCTACCGTTGCAGTACGCGCGTACGGTACGGCGTAGCTACCTCGCCCCGGCCCCGGGCCCAAACTGCCAGCGCGTGCCGCCAGTCCCCTGTGTTGCCGTACCGCCACCCACATCTTACCCCTGCCGTACGGAAAAATCTGCCGTACAGGCGTACGGCGCGGGCAACCACGCGGCGCTGGGCCCCATCTTCAAGCGCACGCTGCTGTTCCTGTGGCTGCACTGCCTGGCCATCAGCGGACTGCTGCTGGGGGCGCCCAGCCTGCTGCAGCTGCTGAGCGGGGACCAAGAGCTGGCGGACATGGCGCACAGGTGTGTGTGTTAAGGGGTTGTGTGTATTCGCACGCGGGCGAGCCAACGGGCGTGTGGGAAGGTGCTGAGCGGGGACCAGGAGTTGGCGGCCATGGCATGTCCTCTGGGTGGCTGCCTCCAAGCTGATCTGCTTCATACCCGCCTCGCGCCCGTCATCCCCAAACTCCAACCCAAGCCCTGCCCACCCAGGCCCCATCTACCGCACCTATTGACAGCCAACTCCCCTGCCCTGCTCACCAGCTCCGCCCAGAGGTACCGTACAGACCGTGCTTGCCAGTTTCTTGCATCTCCTGCGGACAGGTGAGGCAACGAGGTCCCCGAGTACCTCATTGTCTCAACCTTGGAACCCGTTGAAATCCTGCTCTCCCAGCAACCCCCGCGTCCGCCCACCCCCCTCCAGGTACATCCTGGGCCTTATCCCCGCCGTGTGGCTGGACGCGGCCGCCAGGTGGGCACGTGCCAGTTTGCCTGGGCGGGGCTTCCCGCTGCGCGATGCCGTGCTGGGTGGACACGTGCCGCGTGCCGTCCGTGTTCTGTGACTGTTGCTGGACGCGCCAGCCAGGTGGGCACGTGCCAGTGTGTCTGGGCAGGGCTGTGGATGCGTGCCGTGTGCCGTCCGTGTCCTCCAAAGGGGCTCGCCCCTTGGGCAACGTGTGCTGTTTGCCTGTGCCTGGACGCGGCGACCAGGTGAGTGCGGGCCACCCGGTGCCTTGCCTGTTGCCTCCAAAAGCGCGTGTGCCCGTCTACGCTAGCGCCTGCAGCTACAGGTCCCCCGAGACCCCCGTCCTCTACATGTTAACCCTGCTAAACATCCCGTCCTCTACATGATCACCGTTGCCCTCCCCTCTTGTCTGACGCAGGCCGCTCAACCGCATCCTGGTGGCGCAGCGCATCACCCGCCCCCAGATGGCCATCAGCCTGGTCATCATTCCGCTGCACATCGCAACCACGTGGGCGCTCATCTTCCCGGCGGGTGAGGAGGAGGGGTGGTGTGGAGCTGGGTGTGTGTGGGGTAGCTAGCGGCGATTCTGGGGTGTGTGTCGTGAACATGGTGCCGCGCATCGCTGCCACGTGGGCCCTCATCTTCCCGGCGGGTGAGGAGGAGGGGTGGTACGGCCACCAGCAAGGGAGACCTTGCCCTGGCCACAGCAGGGAAGACCCTGCCCTGGCCACCATCAGGGAAGACCTACCCTGGCCACCAGTCGCTTAAGCACAAAGCGAGCGGGGCGATGGGTGCCTACCGGCAGATAAAGGAGAGGTTGCTGGGGGTGTTCGGCGCAGGCCGCCGCTGAGGGAGGTACCGGGCTGCCACGTGTGCCCTGTGAGGATGGTGCCGCGTGCACCAAGTCCGGTACCGTACGTTGGCAGGCCACGGCATGTCACGACAAGGTAGTTGACAGTTGCTGGCGCCACGTGTTGGGCATGGCCTGTGTCCCTACCGGTCGTTCATGCATGATGTCATGGTGGAGGCGGGAGCAACGGGAGCAACCAGCAGATCATAATCCCCAAATCCCACAATCCATGATGTCCGCTTTCGCTGTGTCGACACGTGCAACGCGGCCGCCGCCGCAGCCGCCACCTGCCTATGCTCTGCCAACCGCCAACCGCCTAACCGTATTCATGGTTACTCCCGCAGGCTGGGGCTACGTCGGCGCAGCGCTGGCGGTTGGCGCCGCCAACCTGTACGGCGTCGTACTTACGTCGGGCTACATCCTGTGGGCGGGGCTGGGGGACCGCGTGTTTGGCGGCGGCTGGAGGGAGGTGTTCCAGGTGGGTTGGAGCCACGGTGGCTGGATGGGTGGGTGGGTGTGTATTGTAGCAAATGAGGGCGGACGGGTGGGCGGTTGGAGGGTGCAGGTGTGAGGGGCGGCTGGAGGGAGGTGTTCCAGGTGGGTAGGCATGACTGCCGGTGGATTGAAGCACTGCCCCGGTAGTGAGGGGTCGTGGTGGGTTGTTATGTCGGGACGTGCAGCTACGGCAGCAGCTGAAGCAGGTTCGCCCGGCGAGACAGCAACCCACAAGACACGCAAACTGCAGATTTTGCAATGCGTCCTGCCGTGGATGCTGGCAGAGCACCTATCCAAACATGGTACCCAAAGGTGGACCACCAATGCGTTTAGAAGTGTGCGGCATCGGCATCCCGTGCCCGGAACGCCTAGATGATGGGGAAAATCCTCCCCCTGGCGCCACTACAGTCGGAGGAACGCGGAGGATGGCTAGGAAGCCTGGGAGCACGCCCTTGCTCTGCTCTTACTCGTCCTGGGGCCGCATGGCCATAGCCATTCTCCTTGTCATGTGCCCCCTCTGCAGGGCTGGGGCCGCATGGCCTCGCTGGCATACCCCG
Organism: Chlamydomonas sp. KOR1; assembly: GCA_036984285.1. Classification (NCBI taxonomy): domain Eukaryota; kingdom Viridiplantae; phylum Chlorophyta; class Chlorophyceae; order Chlamydomonadales; family Chlamydomonadaceae; genus Chlamydomonas; species Chlamydomonas sp. KOR1. Next base: position 93,742 of record BQMZ01000171.1, on the reverse strand, counting down.
CCATGGTCATGAAGTGCGCCGAGAGCTGGGGCTTTGCGGCTATGACGGTGCTGGCGGCCAAGCTGCCCGACCCGCAGGTGGGCGAGTGTGCACGTGTATTAGCAGCAGCGGGTTGTGTATAAGCAGTTCGCCGAGAGCTGAGGCTTTGCCGCCTTAACAGTGCTGGCGACCAAGCTGCCTGACCCGCAGGTGAGTTTGCCCGTGTATTAGCAATGAAGATAGGTGTATTAGTCGAGTGCTTGCCCGCTCTTAGCCCTTCGTGGCGGCTATCATTGTCGCCTTCTCCACCTGCACCTGCCTCCTCCCAATGTGTGTTCACGTGTATTAATACCTGGCCCTGCAGACCTCCGTGGCGGCAATCAGCAGTGTCGCCTTCTCCACCTGCCGCTGTTTCATGTGTATTAACGTGCGTTAACCTCCGCCCCTGCCGCTGCACCTAATCCCTTACCTGCTCAACCCCTGCACATGTGCCCCTTCCCTCCACAGACCGCCGTTGCGGCCATCAGTGTGGCATTCTCCACCTGCGCCGTGGCCTACATGCCCTTCTCCGCCTTCGGCATGACCGCCTGCACGCAAGTGGGCAACTGCCTGGGGGCAGGTGCGTGTTTATTAGGTGTGTATTAGCAGCTGCACGGAAGGTGGCCTACATGCCCTTCTCTGCGTTCGGCATGACTTCCTGCGCGCAAGTGGGCAACTGCCTTGGTGCAGGTGTGTATTAGCATGTGTATTGACAGTAGCTGCACGGGATGGGGCCTACAAGGGGCATGACGGCCTGCACGCAAGTGAGCAACTGCCTTGGGGCAGGTGTGTCTTAGGTGTGTACTAGCGTGTGCATGTGTCTCTGGGGTGACGTGGCAGCTGCCAGTACGCGATTGGTGCAGCAGCGCCCTTCTCCATGACCGCCTGAGCGTTACCTTGTTGGCTATTCCCTTTCGGCCATTGTAGGACTAGCAAAATGTGTAATACCGTAAGACAGGACTCAGCTATGTATGCAGTTGAGCCTTGATCGCGTTTCGTTTCTGGTGTTTCATCGTAAGTGGGTCCATGCCCTTGTCCACTTACGAACTACCCACCTGCCTCCCGTGTCTCAACACTGGGCACCCAGGCCACGCCCCCGGCACGCGCACCACCACCCCTACTCTGCCGTACCGGTACGGCACTTTGGCCATTCCCACTCTCCTTACACAGACCTACGAACTACCTACCTGGCTCCCGTGTCTTGATACTGGCTGGGCACCCGGGCAATGCCCCCGGATGGAGATCGAGTTGCTTGACGAGCTGACAGTCTTACTCGTGGACCGCATTGGTGAAAATGCATGCAGGCAACGCGCACGGCGCGCGCACCGCCGCACTGGCCTCTGCCCTGGTGGGTCCCCTGCTGTGGGGTGCGAGCGCCGTGCTGCTGCTGGAGCCGCACTGCCGCGCAGGAGGTGGGTTACCGGCGTGTGGGTTTACTCATACAGTGGTGGTGGGACGTGTGCATCAGCGTGGCTGGACGCGCTGCTGGTGCACAGACACGCCTGGCCATCGACCTGCACTGCGACACTTGTCTGCCCCACCCCGTTGCCGTATCGCCCTGTCGCCTGACCTTGCCTGCATGTTACTATAACAGGCACATTATGCCTGACGCCCGCACCGCATCTGCAACACACACGCCTGTTTAACACACATCGCACTGTGTGCAGTGATTGCGGCGTTTACTTCCTCGTCCGACCCAGAGCTGCTTCTTGGCTCACCGTTCGCACACACCCCCCTTAACCTTCACGCCCCCGTTAACACACTACCCCGCAGTTATCGCTGTGTTTACTTCCTCATCCGACCCGGAGCTGCTGCGGCTGCTGCACTGGCTGCTGCTGCTGGTGGCGGCGGTCAACCTGTTTGACGGCGTGCAGACCATCATGACGGGGGTCATACAGGTGGGCGGTCGAGCGCGTGTACTAGCAAGTGAGGACGTACGGGTGGGTGGTTGGAGGGTGCAGGCGTGAGGGGCACAGACCATCGTGGCGGGGGTCATACAGGTGGGCAAGTGCTGAAGCTGGAGACGAGCGGATTGCACTGTACCGATAGCATATGGGCAACTGCTGTGGACGAGACTGGACATTCATGTTGTGACACAGGAACCTGCTAACAGGCTGTGGTGGCCAGGGGCGTTGGCTGGGGGCTGTCAGACTTTGGTCAGCAGCGAAGCAGGCTGGGCCAGGCTGGGCAGGTGGGGGGCGCCGCCCCGGCGGCGGGCCGTGCGGTCGTGCGCGCGATTTCCGTACATGTTGCCGTACATGTCAATACGACGCGGATAAGAAGGAATGTTCACAATAACGTATGACTATGCCATGGTTTCCTGGTCGATTGGCAGCACATCTTTACACACCGTGGTTGCCCTCTTGGCAGCCCTCAACCCGCACCCGCATGCGTCATCCAGCCCTGACGGCCCCCCCTCCCCAACCCGCTCCCTTGCCATTGCCACCCCAGGGCTGCGGCAAGCAGCGGTACGGCTTGTACATCAACCTCGCCGTATTCTACTGCGTTGCCGTACCGCTGGCGCTGTACCTGGGCTTCGTACGGCACATGGGCGTGGTGGGCATGTGGCTGGGCATGCTGGCGGGGCCTGTGATGCAGGTGGGCGCTGGGGCATGTGTATTAGCAGGTGTGTATTAGCTGTTGGGGAAAGGGATCAGGGCTCAGGGACCAGGGGCATGTGGCTGGGCATGCTGGCGGGCCCTGTGATGCAGGTGGGCGCTGGGGCATGTGTATTAGCAGGTGTGTATTAGCTGTTGGGGAAAGGGATCAGGGCTCAGGGACCAGGGGCATGTGGCTGGGCATGCTGGCGGGCCCTGTGATGCAGGTGGGTGCTGGGGCATGTGTACTAGCAGGTGTGTATTAGCTATTGGGGAAAGTGATCAGGGCTCAGGGACCAGGGGCATGTGGCTGGGCATGCTGGCGGGGCCTGTGATGCAGGTGGGCGCTGGGGCATGTGTATTAGCAGGTGTGTATTAGCTGTTGGGGAAAGGGATCAGGGCTCAGGGACCAGGGGCATGTGGCTGGGCATGCTGGCGGGCCCTGTGATGCAGGTGGGTGCTGGGGCATGACGTGGCAGCCCTGCCGGACTTGCGCCTGTGTCAAGAAGGCACGTGTGTCTTATGACTAACCCACTTCCGTACCGTACTCCTGCCTTACCTGACCCCTGCCCGCAGACCCTGGCGTACGGCACTGTACTGTACCGGATAGACTGGGAGCGGGAGGCGCAGCGCGCGGCACGCATACAAGCGCTGTTGTAACGGCAGTACAGCAGTACAGGAGTACTCAGGGCCCAGGGAGTACTATGGTGTACTGCGGCGGCGCGCGATGACCGCAACAATGCGCTGTGGTGCACGGCACAGCTGCTGCAACGGCTCATATGCCGTAAGCCGTATCCTGTTAAACTGATCAACACCGTGACAAGTGGTGTGGCGTGACATCGCTGGTGGCGGTCAGGTACCGGAAGGCAGCCCTGTCAACGGGTCCCGTGGTTTGTTGTCATGATTCTTGAAGGATGCGGTGCTGGGATAGCGAAGCATGTCTCACGACCGGATCAGGGAGGCGAGAAGGCACATTACAACGTGACGGGGTAGCGTGCATGGTGATTGTGATGTTGGATCCTCGTTTTTTTTCCGGCGTGAACCGTTACACACTTTAAGGGGCCAGGCCTCGAGGCGCAGGCCGAGTTGCACCTTGTGCGACGGAAATGGTAGGGTGACTCTACGGGAGCAAGGTGGTGACCGGCAAGCGAGCGAGCGAGGGATAGCGTTTTGGGGTGCCGGACGTGTGCGGTGCCGTACGTTTGCGTTGCCGTACGTGTGTGGTGCCGTGCGTGTGCGCTGGTACACATTGTAGGCGGCGGGCAGCAGGCGTGCGGCTTACTGCTGTAGCGGCGATGTGGCTGGGGACCAAAACTGAAAATGGTTCTTGGTTCCAGGATTGCGGTATCTGGTGTGTACCCTTTTTTATTTAAGGACGAATGAGGATGCAGTCCGGACCGCATACCAGTACGCGGGTACGGTCTCCATCCACTGCGAGGACAAGAGTCAGGGATGCACGCAGTCCTCATTGCGTACCGTACAGTTCCATCCTGTCGGGCCCAGTTGGTGTTTCGGTCGTTTCACCGGCTGGGCAATAAATGCACATATGCCTAACTGCCGGTCTTGTCTCATTCCAGCATTGGGGCCTGACAATCCACGGGGAGCCATTGGGAGGCATTGTGTGCGCGCCCTCGCGGACGGGAGAACCACGGAGAGCCCTGAACACTGACTTCTTTTCTTCGTGAGAAGGAAACAGGGCCTACGAATTCGTGCTTCGCAAGCACATGCCATGTGTGGGCGGACATGACTGGCTGGCTTATCGAAGGAGGGTGGGCCGCAGTGCTGGTATTTGCAGTCGTGCGGTTGGCCCTAGGCCTCTTGCTGTGCGCATCCCTGTACCCGAGTACCACTACCATGTTGAGAAGCATGCAGCCACCTGTCGGCCAAGTGCAGTGACACTGACAGTTGCAGGCCCAGCAGCAGCCGCGGTGGGGCGTGCCTGCAGAGCTGGCACGCTCGTGTGCACTCCGCTAGTGAGCGGCCGGGGCATGGCGTCCACTGCGAAGCGTCTGGGAATGCCCCGGACTGGTTCCCAGTGTGTCGCCTTATCAGCAGCTACGGCGCGGTGCCACCAGGGCGAAGCGCTCGTGATCCCTGGGGCCTGGCCTTGCCTTGCCTGGGGCTGGGGAGTGGGGACCAGCGTGTTGCTTCACCAGCAGCTCACCCACCCTGCAAGCCACCCCGCCGAGGTAGGTGCCAACTGCCGAGTAGCGCAGTAGTAAGCTTGTATAAAAATGCAAACCCTTGTTGGACCAGGCTGAGTCCAGGCTGGTACTGGCAACGATACAGGTCCCTGCTCGCTGGGCGTGGGACGTGGGCTGTGGCCTGGATCATGTCCATGCGCTGCCCTGACGGAGTGACGCGGCAGGTGTGGAGGATGCGGCAGGTGTGCCCCCGAACCGCATAACCCCAGATTCAGCCGCTGGTGCACATTACAGTAACAGAATAAGACATGTAAGCTTGCCACTTTCTGATTATAACCTGGGTATAGGTCGCTAGGCTTGGGACCTGGCACACAGGGGGCGGGGGTTGCCATCTTGCGCGTGGAGCTGTAATGCAGCGGTCTTGTGTGATCCCAAACCGCACGCCCGATGCATCAGCTTACAGTCTATGGGTATCAGATGCCTTATGCCTTTGCATTGTCGTCATAAAGACTGTCAAGCGCTTAACAGGGAAAGGACGCGCCGACACCATCCAAGACAACACCTCTTTTACGCGTGCCTCATAGCACCAACTTGCTTCACATTAATCAGGATAAAGAAACATACAAGTACCTCTGTAGCGTACTGAAAGGGTGAGCTTACGTTGTTTGGGCCAAGAACGTCGAGATTTTCCAGCCTTTGGCCGTTATGGCTTTTATTACAGTTTTATGGCAGCGTCCCCGCGTCATTTTCGTTACTGGACCATTCGTCATGGATCGGATCACATGTGCTTCGCCGTAACTTGGTCTAAACGGCGTTCCATCTCAACCCAGCATTGGTGCAATAGGCGTGTTTGGCAAAGGCCAGCCTGCAGCGTGGCACATGACTTGGGATCTCATGTCACACTGGACCCATTTCATGGCCCAGCCCACTCAACAGCTGTCCCTCCTGGTGCCTGCATGTGCAATGACCACCTTTCCCCGCAGATGTATGGCGCACCAGCCATGCAATATGGCGCCTATCAGCAGATGCCTATGGCACAGGCTTACGGAACAGACTACGGTGGGTGCCCCGTGCCTTGGACTACACACCATCATGCTCTTCCCAGTTCACTCTGCTGCCCGCACTGCGTGAGTCTGTCCTTGCCCCACTAGTCCTGGCACACTGAACCTACGCCTACATCCTGCCTATTGGGTGGTTTGCCGTGCAGCTGCCATGGCGGCTATGCAGTACCCCCAGGCGATGGGCACGATGGCTCAGCAGCAGCAGCCCCAGCCCCAGCCCGTGGCAACTGGGCAAATGGCAGGAACCCAGATGTTTGACCCACAGCAGGGTGCCATGATGGGGCAGCAGCAAGGAACCCAAATGATGGCGCCCCAGGGCGGGATGATGGGCGCCCCGCAGGGTGGGATGATGGGCACCCAGCACGGCGGGATGATGGGCCAGCAGGGGGGCATGATGGGCGGCCAGGGGATGGCTGGCATGGGCATGCCGGTGGCGGGGTCGCAGCAGCTGCCAGCAATGCAGCAGCAGGTGGCACAGCAGGTGCCGGCAGTGCAGCAGCAACCGCAGCAGCAGCCACAGCAGCAGGTGGCGCCTGTTGCGGGCCAGGCGGGGGCCACGGACGGCGGCATCGCGGCGGCGCTTGCAACGCTGAGCCACAGCCAGCTGAGCAGCCTGGCGGGGCTGCTGGGTTCAGGTGGGGCACGTGCGTGTGTGTGTGTTGCTACGTTACAACCCGTGTATTAGTGCATGGACATGGGTGCTGCAGCCTGGCCGGAGCGCTGCGGACAGGCGGGGCAGAGTGTGCCAGACGGGGGGCGGGGGGCGGGTTTTTCCACACCACCTGCGGGGTCAGGATGGCCGACCCCTTGCATCTAACTGCTGCCTGAGCTCTCCGACAACAACATTACAACCAGCTCGATGCAGCAAATAACAAGTAACAAGTGACTTGATATGACTTTACACTTCAAGCTGATAAGGTTCCGTTGCCCGGTGGTTGCGCCTCGCAGGGCAAGCGGGGGCGGTGGGCCAGCAGGGCCAGAGCCAAGGCCAGGCGGGCGTGATGGGGCAGCAGGGGCAGGGGCAGGGGCAGGGGCAGGGGCAGGGGCAGGGGCAGGGGCAGGGGCAGGGGCAGGGGCAGGGGCAGGGGCAGGGGCATGCAGCGGGCATGGCGCAGGGCGGGTACGGCACGGCGGGCGGCGGAGGGTACGGCAGCATGGGCCAGGCGTCGTACATGGGGCAGCAGGGGCAGGGAGGGCAGCAGGGGCAGGGGCAGGGGCAGCAGGGAGGGCAAGTGCAGCAGGGGCAGGGTGGCATGGGGTACCAGCAACAGAGGCAGCAGCAGGCGCCTGTGCAGCAGAGCGTAAACGGAATGGGGCAGGGGGGGTACCAGGCGCAGGGGCAGGGGGGTTACCAGGGTCAAGGCCAGGCGCAGGGCCAGGCGCAGGGCCAGGGCCAGGGCGGGTACCAGGGCCAGGGCCAGGGATCATACCAAGGGCAGGGTGCTCAGAAGCAGGGTGGTGGCGGCGGCGGGGGCATGGGTACGGGCATGGGCGCGGGGGCGCAAAAGCAGCAGCAGCAACAGCAGGTGGCTGGGCAGCCAGGCAAGCAGGGGGGCCAGCAAGGCGGCAACCGGGGTGCGGGGGGCCATGGCGGGGGCAGGGGGGCGGCAGGGGCCTCGGGCGAGGGCCCGGCGGCGGGAGGCGGTGGGGGCAGGGGTGCTGGCGGTGGGGGTGGGGGTGCAGGTGCAGGTGCAGCGGGTGCGGGTGCTGCGGGCGCATCGGGGGTCGGGGGTGTGGAGGGTGCGCTCCCCGACAACGCCACCAATTCGTTGTACCTGGACCACCTGCCTGCGGACGTGACCAAGAGGGAGCTGGCGCACATCTTCCGGCCCTTTGAGGGGTACAAGGTGGGCGGGGCGGGAAGGAAAAATGGGTCCCATCTCAAAATGAATGAATAAAGGAGTAAATAGATAGTTGTTTATAAGATAGAGCTGCACTCGGTTCGGCCCTTCGAGGGGTACAAAAAGGGCGGGACGGGGGCGGGTGCCATGCGCATACCTGATGAGTGAACCGATGATGATGGCATTGTGACGTAAGTAAATTACGGCTGCATTCGGTTGGGTATTTTGAGCGATATAAGGTGGGCGGGAAGGGGGAACAAGAAAGCAGTAACGCGAATGGGTGGGGAAGGGGGGCCGTGGGTGGGTGCCATTTGCGCACTAGCCAGAGCGGACGAAAGCCGCTGCCATACTGTAAGTGCAATGCAACCGGAAAAACCTTTGGCGTTGCCACCTGCGCTTTCTCTGGCGCAGGCGCTGCGTTTGGTGGTGAAGGACCACCCCTCCCGGCCGGGCGGCAAGTCCGTCAAGCTGTTTGTGGACTTCACGGACGCCCACTGCGCCACCCGCGCCATGAACACGCTGACAGGTGAGTGGGGACTTTGGTGTGTGGTGCGAGACCCACCTGGCCCACCCGTCCGGGCCACAAGCCCGTAAGGGTGTCTGTGGACTGGGGGTTGGGAGGGCGGTCCACAAGTGTGCGTACGAATGCAGTTGCGGGGTCGCAGTAGCATATTACAAAACAAGTACTAGTTACAAGCAAGCGACAGGTTGCTATTGTAGTAACTAGGGACAGGCGTCGAGGCAGGCTGCGGCTGGGTGCTGAGTCCACAAGTGTGCATGGATGTCACCGCTGCGCCACGCGCGCCATGAACACGCTGGCAAGTGCGTGCTCCGTGTGCTGCGCGTGTGAATCAGCTGCACGGCTTGGTTGTACGGTTCGGTTGTGCGGGAAGCGGGAGGAAGGTCAGTGGGCAGTGTGTTTTAGCCATGGCAGGTCAGGGCATGCCCACGTGCGAGGGACAAGGCCATATGCACGCTGGCAGGTGCGTTGGGTCGGCAGGGTGGGAGGGCGGTCAGCACATGTGCAGAACAAAGCAGTCAGGAGTGGGGGTCACCGGAAAGTCACCAGGGCCATGGGCACGCTGGCAGGCGCGTGGGGTTCGGGGTCTGGTCCCAGAGCGGAAACGGCAGAGCGGCAAAGTAACTGAAATAGAAACGGTCGGCCTGCAGTCCGGGCGTGACCGTGTGCGAGGGCCGTAAGCACCACGGCTGGTGCGTGCGGTGTGCTGCCTCTGCGCGTGACACTGGCAGGAGGGGAGCAGGGGCGGGGGCAGGGGAATGTGAGTGCGAGAGGAAGTGGTAGCAGCCGGGACCCTCAGCGCAGAGGGGAGAGGGTGGCCGCAGCGCGGCAAAGTGGCAAAGTGGGACATTCGACCTGCGTAGAGGGGCGGGGCGGGGTTGAACGAAACGGGTGTGCCTTGCACGTCCCGCACGAGAGTGCTGACTGGACACGAGTGCACTCATACTGCGAGTAACACACACCTAGCACACACAGCATTAGGCGGTGTGCGCCTGCAGGTGATTGTTGCCTGGGCCGGGTGGTTCGTGCGGTGGGTTGTCATGGGTTTGGGACCCGGCCTGAGGCCACAGCTGATCCAATTTTACACTGTGGGCAAAAGCCGGGGGGCCATAGCCGGACACAGCGAGACACAGCGAGAGGGCTTTAGGCACGATCCGGGAGGGCTCGGAACACGGGACTACGCCCGACAATACACGCGGGGGCCAACTCACCTAGGGCAAACCACGGCCCGAAGACGGCACAGGCAAGAGGGCAGGCCTAGCCCGCACGTGTGTTTGGCCATGCGTCGCTTGTACCTGCGTGCTGTCTTGGCTAGGGCATGGGCAAGAAAACAAGGGCGGAGGGGGCGGGGGCAGGGGGAACAAAGTACTGTTATCCCGAGGAGGAGGTAGTGAAAGTGGTACGGTAAGTAGAATTTGCGACCCACTGTAGTCGCGGACGGGGGGGCCGAGGGTGTAACGTCTTCATGACTTCCAGGACGCCGCAGCTCGCACGCACCACCACAAACGGCAGGCATGGGGCTCGTTCGTGTTTGGGTCGCCAAGGAAGGTGAGCAGTACGCTACACATACGATACGCACAAGCCCTGGTAACGGGTTCTGCGGCACGCACAGCCTTTGGTTCACTACTTGCACGTGCCGCCGGCACCCCTGCCTGCACCGGAACGGGGCACACCGTCCTGTCAGGGAAGTGGTCGCGTGGGCCAGGCGGAAACGCCGCTGGGAGGGGTGCTGCCGCGTGAGTCATGTGGGGTGCACTGGTTTGCTGAGAACCCTGCAACTGCATCCCACGTACCACAAACCACACCGCGTGGCGTGTGGTCTGCACCGCACACACTGCAAGGGATCTTCACTTGCTGCAGAGTTTCACAAGATTTGGTTGCCTACAGAACTTCGGTGCACGGACCCAACCAGGCCTCAGATGGACGTATACCGTGTGGCACCGCAAAACCATGCATGTGCGCACGATAGCAATGCATGGACGAGGCAAATACAGGACTTCGGCGCACGGACCCGGCCACGCTACAAGCTGGACCTGGGTGCAGACTCGGTATAATGTGCACCAGGAAAGCAGCACGCGAGCATGATGATCCAGTCTGAAACCAAAGCCAACGGTAGTGCGCGAATGCGGCAACACAGAAATTCGGCACAAAATGACCCGACCAGGCTACAAGCTGGACCTTGAGGCGGACTCGTCGCCCAGCCTGCGGCCCGTGTACAGCCGGCCGCCCAAGGACGCGTCCAAGGTCAACCGCGGAGTGGTGGCGGGACCGACCCACGGGTCAGCGGCCTCAGGGCCGGGACCGACCCACGGGTCAGGGGGCGACAGGACGTACCTGGAGGGCGGCCCGGGCGGGGGCATGGGTGTGGGGTCCAAGCGTCCCAGGATGGACAACGGTGGGGGCGGGGGCGGGGGTGTGTATGTGGATGGGCCTGGGGGGCGCATGGGGGGCGGCCGAGGGGGCGGGCCGGGGCCAGGTCCGCGGACGTACCTGGACGGGGGCTACGCCGAGCCTGAGCATGACGTGTACTACGAGGGGCCGCCACGTGGCATGGGCAGCCCGGGCCGACCCATGGGTCATAGAGGCGGGCCCGGGCCCATGGACGTGCCCATGGACGGTCCGAGGGGTGGGCCCATGGGGCTGGGGCCGGGGCCAATGGGCCCTGGGGGTCCGGGGATGCTGCCCCCGCCGATGCCGATGCGGGGTGGTCCTCCGGGGCCGGGTGGCATGATGGGGCCCCCCGGGCCGGGGCCCATGCGGGGCGGGCCGGGGCCGGAGTACGAGTTTGGGCGGGGGCCTGGCCCGGTGGGTCCCATGGGTATGGGGCCGCCGGGGCCAGGGCCGATGCGGGGGCCTCCGCTTGCGCCCATGGGGCCGAGGGATGTGGGACCGGGGCCCGGGATGGGCATGGGGCCGGGGCCGGGCATGGGGCGGGAGATGGGGCGTGGGGGGCGGATGGGGGCAGGGGCCAAGGAGGTGAACGTGGAGTAGGGGAGAAGTGATGTGCTGGGCGGCTGCTTCACTAGGTGTGTCGGGGGGAGGTTGGCCAAAAGCAGGGGGCGTGGCTCGCTTGTGCGCTGGAGTCCGCGCCTCTGACAGTGGCATGTCACGAGCATAAACACGCTGTACGGCAGGGGTGAGGCGCGTGCATTGGTGCTGCACGGGGCATGGGGCATGGGGCAGGGGCGGGGGGCGCAGGAAAGGGATGGTTGAACTAGTTGAGCCGGTAGCAGAGTGGAGCACGCGGCGCACACCCCGTGGACCTCAGGGGGTGGCTGTGGTGATTGAGCTGGCGCCTGGATTGCGCTCCTGGGCCGGCGGCGCACACCGCGCCTACCTCAGTGCGTTGACACGTGTGTGAGGGTTTGGTGGGGGCTGGGTTTGGCGCGGAGCCCAGGCATTGCGTGAGGGCGAGGCGGCTGCGAGGAGGCCGAAACGACCGTTTTGAAGTACATTGTACAATTGTGAAGGCCGGGGCCGGCACTGCCAGGCATGGAGCACTGTGGGCAAGCCTAGCAGGCATGGCTAGGTGTATACACCAAGTGGAGGCGCCAAGGATTGCTGCCAGGGTGCCACCCTTTGAGGGATGAGACGCTGCGCACTGTGGGGCGAAGCACTGGGAGCGGGCAGAAGGGAACGGAGCCGCGTACTGGGCGCGACTGGAGCCGCTGTTTGGCGACGGAACGGCTCCAGCCATGAAGTTGGTGCATGGTGGTGCGTTGTGGTGCACGCCGCATGGTGCTTTGGGTACTGTCACGACGCATCTGGAGCGTACTTGTGCACGTAGCAGAAGCACTTCAGGTAGGAACGGCATGGTCAAAGGCACGGCACGTGTGCCGCCCGGCTGGTGGGCCTCCGCTTTGGGCGTTGGGCCGTGAAGCAGCACACATGGGGGACTAGTACTCGCGTTGTAATGTGCTACGATGACCCCGCAATTGCATACCTACACAAGGGGGACTACGTTTACCGGGTGTACAATCTGCTTGACGGCGGTGCGTCGTATCAACAGGAGCGCTAGGTCGTGTCCTGGCATCCTGCAGAGCGCGTTCCATGCTTTTGTTTGCGACGGCGTGTGTGGACCTGACGGCGTGTGTGGGCCTGGAGAGAAGGCCCCACTGACAGAGAGCGTAGGCGTTGCGCGGTTGCGGTGGCGGCTAGCGGCGCGTTCGCATGGCAACCAGTTGTTGGAACGCCCCACAGGTTGCGCGTTCAGAGTTCGCTCATGGATGTCACGAGCTAGGGCTCCTGTAAGGGCTCCGGTAGCGCTGACGCTACAATGCCACAAATGGAAATTGTGTTGCGTTCCAGGTGGTGTAGCCCCACGATCCGTCACAGGCTGCAGAGGCCCACGCTGCGAAATTGTGGTCCTGAGGGGCCGGAGGGGCGAAATCCCTCATGGTGCCGAATCTCTCTCCGAGTGACCAAGGAGGAACATGCGGTGTCTCGCAGCAATCTATCATGTACGTAGAACGATAGAAGACTACTTCGCATGCTTCCCGCCATTGGTCGGAGTACCTGTCCTGCACGGAAGCGCTGTGCCGTACACATGCAGGTAGGGGACCTCCCCTGCATGCAGGCGTCCTTCAGCACCGTCCTGGGTTGACAGCTTCCCCAACGTTACATACGGGGACCAGCAGAGAACCGTGCTCCATTTACACCTCCCGGACCGCATATGCTATCGCAAATCACTCCCCTTATAGTGATTATGCCTGGCCCCTTTCGATGTCATCCTGCATTCTTGATTTTTGCCCTGATACATGCGGTCCCCTTCTGTGCGATCCTGCTAAACCTCCCTGACCGCACAACGCGCACGACGTACGGCTGCGACCTGCGAGGTACGGCTGGGTTAGCTGGTACTTGTTGCCCCGGCCCTTGTAGGCGGTGGTCCTGGGGTCTTGCGCGTTGCGGGGTTGCATGGGTACGGTAGCAAGGGATGGATTGGGGCTGGGGAGCGTTGGCGGGAGGCAGGGAATTGCCAGGTACGGTATGGCAGCCTGTCGTACTTTTCGTCACTACAGGTCACGTGCCACTACAGTGCACGAACTAGGACAGTAGGGCGGTCTGCGACGTCCGGCGCCCCTTGGGTGGAGCATGTACCGTACATCGCATTGCCAGCACGTACATTGCTTCTTAACAGGCGATGTCACCAGGGGACCTCCCCTGTGAGTATCACAGCGGCGCCGAGGGGTAAGGCCCACTAGCCCAGTAGCCCAACGGCGGGTCTGAGCCCACGCCAACAACGTTCATCTTCTCCACCGTGGGACGCCCGCCCCTTAGGTCAACGGTCACAAGCAGGGTCACGCAACATGATGAGTAAAGAGCCTCACACTCCACGCAGGCGTCCGCAAAGCCGGACATTAATGCAAAATAATAGATATGATGTTCAGCCCAGATATTTTGCTGCGCTTGTACGCATGTGAGCGCGCATACAAGCGCCAGAGCAAGCGGCTGCCAACGAGCGCGCAACGCAGGAAGCGCATGCATTAGGTATTGTGTCCACACGTCCGAAAGAGCACCACACGACACCCTCCACACACATTCGTGTTCATGCCGCGCCATGCTTACTAATGCTCACGGTCAGTCCACCAGTCATCCGCCTTGTCCCAGGGAACCCGACCCCTCCAACGTCGTAAGGTGCCTAGATTAGGTTGTTAGTTGCAGCCACACATCAGCCCAGAACACACCCAACGCTTCGTTCTTCTGCTGCGGGCCATGCACACGCCCTGGTTCAGGTTCACACCGCGCATCGCACGTGTTCTATCCAGGGCGGGTGCGGGTACAAGCGTGGACACACGTGGCAAGCGTGAATGGTGGTGTGCACACACGTCAGGGCAGGTCCGTATATGATGATGGTCTGCCTGGTCCGTCAACCCGCACGGGGCCAAGTCCGGCCAAAACGCCCCGGCAGGATGCGGCAGCAGGCCGTGACTGCCTTCGCTCATCAGCACTAGCCGCCTCACCTCTCCCCCAACACCCACAGCCCGCGCCGCTCGTTGTCCCGGGGTCCTGCACGTGCGGTATCCGCGCGGCGCGTGCCTGAACCACAGGGAACCCTCCCGTCGTCCTGTCCACCCCCACCACCGCGTCAGAGGTCAAACCCGTCATTGCACCCCCCACGCCGTCAGAACGAGTTTGCTTGGTATCACCTCGAGCTCACGCCTTACCCTCGGCCTGGCCGTCCGTCCACCGTCCCTGCTGCCGCTCCCCGGCGCCCTTGACCCTCTGCAAGGCGCCGGTCTGGCGCGTGCAATCGTAGCCGCTGTGCAGGCACGCGCCCTCCACGGTCCCTCATACCCTCCCCACCCCAGGCCCGGACACCCTGCCAACCGACTCCCGGCCTCACCTCCCACGCTCCCCACGCTCACGCCCTGCTGGGTCGCCGCCAACGCCGTACCGCCGTACAGTCACCACCACACCCGGGCGCTGCAAGCGTACGGCACCCCAAGGGCCCTGCTGCTCAACGCAGCTTCACCCGCGCCTCAGCGCAGCTTCACACGGCCGTTGGCCAGCACGTACGGCAGCGCCGCATTAGCACCCTGCCGCGCCGCCAGCCCGCCGGCGCCGGCGCCGCCGCCCGCCGCGCCCCCCGACGGAGCCGCCAGGCGGCTGAAGTCCCCCGCCAGCCTGTCCACCGCCTGCTGGCTGCCACGCACGCCGCCGTCCCCGACACCCGCGCCCGCCACGGAACGCATGGGGCTCTCCCCCACGACGCGGGCCCCAACCCCAGAGCCGTACCGCACGCCGCCAGCCGCCGCCGCCGTGGAGCCGCTGACACCCCTGCGTACGACGTACGGCAGACGGCAGTGTATCAAGTATTTAGCATAGTGCAAGCGGCAAGGTGCCATGATGTGAACTACGATGATGATATGCAGGGCCATGTGGGTGTGCTGGAGTGACGGAGTGGGAGGGCCGGAGAGGGAGGGAGCTGCCCCGTTGGCGCGCAGCAACCCAGCAGCCGCTTTTGCGTCTGTGCCCTTCTTTGGACCTGGACAACCCAGGCAAAAACACACAGTGCGCCCCCTACGACATACCGGGTTGGTCCTGCTACGAATGGCCTGGCTGTCTGTGACAGGTCGGGATTCTGTGCATCGCTCTCACATCCCTCCCACCCGCTGTCACACTAGTTTCCACTCGCCAGCTGGCCGTTAACGGCCCCTTGGCCCGTCCCGCCCAGCCCCCTCCCCTTCCCCACCCCAAGTCACACTTCCCCACTCCCCCGCCGCACCTGCCCCTCAGCGGCGACCTACATACCCTCCCTGAAACCAACTACCACCTCCCAGCCTCACCATCCCGCCCCGTTCCTTCCCCTCCCCAAGCCCCGGCCCCTCCGCCCCGCCTCACCTGCCCCTCAGCGGCGACGGCTGCCCCACGCCTCCCGCCGCCCCCGCCCCGCGCCCATCCACCGCCGCACCCCGCTGCACGCCCCCGCCCGACAGAATGCTGCCCACGCCCGCCCCCACGCCGCCGCCAGCCGCCAGCCCCACCCCCGCGCCCACGCCGCCCGCCGCCTTCTGCCCACCGCCCAGACCCATGCCGCCCCCCACGCCTATGGAGCTGGCCACGGGGGCGCGAAGGGGCGCCACTCCGCGGGCAGCGGAGGCCAGGGCGCTGCTGGCGGGGGCGGGGGTGGACAGCGTGCCCGCGGACTGCGACGCAAGCAGCCGACGGACCTGGGGGTTAACACGGGACGAAAGGAAGGGAGAGCCATCAGGACGGGAGTTGGTGGGCCTTGGCGGCGGCTGCTAGATGCCCAAGGCCCCACAGAGTTCCGTGCGTCTCTGGCCTTGTGGCACAACGGTGCTGCAGGCGGGCGCCGTACGCACACCATCCTTCCGCCCGCCACTGCCACCCCCATCACGAGAAAGCCCCGACCAAGTGTTTCCTTGTGCATGCTGGTCGCCTCCGGTCGCCACACTGTGTTGCTCGCCCGTGCCTGCACCCTCACCCAATCCCCGTACGCCCTCTCCCCGCACCCTCCCCCATCCCCCCTGAACCCCTGAACCCCTCCACCGCATCCACCGGCGCCCGCTGCACCGGCGTCTGCGTCCCACTGCCTCGTGCAATCATTCCGTGCCAGTTAGCCCGTATCCACAACCCCAAATGCATGTGCCTCTGCTTCCTTCTGCACCCCCTCCACCCACCCAACCGCACGCGCTACACAGCCTTGGGCCGTTGGTTTGCCTGGTTAATACACCCGCTGATGACAGAGCACGCACCTCACGTACAGGGTGTCTCACCAGCAGCACAACACACACACACACACACACACACACACACACGCCCTCCCCGCACCCACCTGCGCCCGCTGCACCGGCGTCTGCGGCGACCTCACGCCCTGCGGGTACACACGCGAGTCGTGGAACGCCTGCGTGTACCGCAGCGCGTTGGTGTACGGCAGGCCGTATAGCCGCCCCAGCAGTACGGCTACCAGGGTGCCCGTACGGCCGTGGCCGCCCCAGCAGTGGATGTACAGGCGCTCGCCGCGCAGGATGCGTTCCATGCAGTCCTCAGCCAACCGGTTCATGGCGCTGTCGGTGGTCACGTTCCCGTCGATGATGGGGAGGTGCAGGAAGTCGATCTTCTGCTGCGTGATTTTGGGGTTGCCCTGCTCGTGTGCCTTTGACAGGATTTTCTGCGGGGAGCAGGGCGGTGTGGGATAGGGGGATGGGGTGCAGGGGATCAGGGTGAGAAGTGTGGTGTGAAGATGTGCGGGGAAGGCGGTTGGGTGTGGCGGAAGCAGGGAGCAGGGAGGTGGTGTTGTGGATTCAGATGGAGTTGCTGAATGTGAAGCTGCGTGCTGGCGGTGCTGTGTGCTGTGTGGTGGTTGGTGTGTGCAGTACGGTACCTGGGCGTCTTTGATGTAGGGTCTGAGGCCGTGCCCCGCCCTCCACGCGTGCTCCGGCGTGTTGATGTTCACTTCCGCTTGGAGGCACACAAACGTGTTAATGCCCAGCTCCAGCATGGTCGTCAGGATCTTTTCCGTCTCCGCGTCGTCCAAGCTTGCTGGGTACGCCCCTGCGATGACCCGGCCTGCGGGGCAGGAGGTAGGAAACCCTTGACGGCATGGCAACCCAGGCGACCAGGCAGTCGATGCACATGATTTCGTAGCTGTTATGCATGTTCTTTGTGGATGTGCACGGTGCCGTTGGACGCCACCAGGCCTTCGCCAGCTGGCCCCGCTTTTCCGACAGCCTGTTCCTGCCTCCCGTGCGGTATGCTCAGCAACATGGCAAACATAAGCTTGATAGTTGCATACCATGATGCCTAGTACCCAAATGCCGCGCCCCAAAAGGCGAATGCATCAATTCTACCTTTTTCCGCGGCTCACGGGGCCAGGCGACGGTTTCATGCGTTCTCTTGTACTACTTACATCCAAGTACCGTCAAACTGCTTGCCCCACGGCGACGAGGGCCGCTTTGCGAGACGCGCGCGCCATCGGACCCGCGGACACTGTCTTTGCACGGATAACATAGACCCAGAAGTAATGAAGCATAGTCATGCTGGTTACTTACCAGGTATCGCCCAGTTTGACCAGGGTGTTGGCCCCGCCATCTCCTTTGCAGGGAGCTTTGGAAGGGCTGGAAGCCCTGGATAGTTCTCTGCCATAGTTGCAAGCGGGCCAGCCACTTGTGAATGGTAAAACAGCATACTAACGACCGGCGCGGCGTTGAGCGCAAGCATACACGGCGTACACACCTGAACGAAGCATTGAGTTAGACGTGTAAGCCGTGTTGCCTGGATTAGCTGGAGCGCCACCCTTAGCTTGCAGTTGAGGAAATTTGATGATTGCCAGAGTGTGCGTATGTGCGTCTTCGCGAATGCGTACACAGAGGGTTGAAGGGAATGGCCCACTTCTACTGGGTCAGCTGGAGGCTCGGAAGTGTACCTGTGCCCTTTGTATGTATATACTTTGGATGGGTTCTCAGCGGCCAGACCGAAAGGTGCGTTGGGGAAGCTCGAAGCGGGGCCTGCCGCAATGAGGTATAATGCAAGGCTGGAGACACGGCTGCCAGAAACGTCAAGTAGTCACTGAAGCCTGAATAATGGATGATGGAGGACTGGAGGTACGCAGTATGAGTACTGAACGACAAACGGCCGAACCAACCAATTCGCTCTTTCCGTTTCCGTCGATCGCTCTTTCCTGACCTGCCATGTCGTCCCATGTCTACGGTAGAAACAAGATGTATATAGGCTTGCCAGCTTACAGAAGATTCAGTCACGCCTCAGTAGGTGTCGTTAGCCAGCCTTGCTCGGCCCTTCTGCCTCTGCGTACCCAACTTGCATCACCTTCACCTGCAGCGCTTTCCTAGCTGCAGTCGGCCATTGTGTGCAGTATGACACAACTCCAGCCGCGTTTGTGCCACGGATAGCAAGGCGTCCCAGCACGTTGCACCCCAAGCCCTGGTCCTGCCCCTGCACATTGTGCACAAGATTTCCATAGCACGGTTCCAAGCATAGAAGCATTACCCACACGGGGTGCTGGTGTGACACCGCCAGCGCAGTCCGCCCGGCGCCCGCCTCAACCGCACCGCCGCGCTGCTTTGTGCACGCGCCTCCTGGTGCAATGCCAAACTCGTCCAACCGTCATTTACCTCAATTTTTTTCGAACTCCCTGTTCCCATCACCAGCATCCCCACAGTCATCAGTGTCCCGATCTTCCGTGGGGGCTTTCGGATGACACGTCGAAACAGGTGCCTCTGGGGAACCCAACTTTCGAACAGGAGGTCCAAAAATTTTGCTTTCGGGGGAGCTCCGCCCTCCTCAAGGCCCCCGTTTCCCCCGATCGCATCGGCCCCCCTCCCACTCCTTCCACTCTTCGCCTGCAGGCTGGGCATGCACTGGCGTGGTGCAGCCCGCGCGCATCCGAGTCAGGCCCAGCCCAACACTGAGCGCTGCCATCGCCACGCCACGAACAGGCTAACCGACGTCACCCACAGGCTGATAGCCCACAGGCTGAGTGCGCTCTGCAAGCGCCGAGCCAGCTAGCGAGCCACCTGAGGACGCACTGCAGCACACGGCCAACATGGCTTTTCGCATGCAGCCAGAGGCTGAGGACGCACTCCAGCGCGGCGCTGATCCTGTCGCAGCCGTTATGGAAACGCCACCTACAGAGCCACCTGATCATGCACTGCAGCACACGCCCAACATGCGCAGCAGCAACGTGTGCAGCACCTAGAGGCTGAGGATGCACTGCAGCGCGGCGCTCATCCTGTCGCAGCCGTCCTGCAGCTCCTCCCGCGCGCCGCGGTCCAGCGGCAGCAGCGCCAGGCAGCGCCGGCTGTACGACAGCGTGCGGGCCAGGTTCTGGAGCCCAGGGTGGAACAGCAGCCTGGGGGGTCCCGGGGGCGGGGGCGGGGGCGGGGCACAAGGCGGTGGGTACAGGGTACAAGGTAGTAGTGCTCTTGCTTGGTCGAGCTGGCATACGGGGGACAGGCTCTGCAGCCCCGGGTGGAACAGCAGCCTGGGCGAGGGGAGGGGGGCGGGTGAAGGTGATGAATAGCGGTGCTCCGTCTTTAGGGTGGCTGGAAGGGGCCAGGCTCTGCAGCCCCGGGTTGAACAGCAGCCCGGGGCGGGTGGGCGTAGCCGAGCGGCAAGTACACATCCCGATACGACGCCAAGACACTTACTGCGTGACCACCGTGGGCGGCAGCGTGTCGACGGCGTGCTGCTGCCCCTGGCCCTGCCCTTCCCCCTGACCCGCGCCGCCCGCCCCCGCGCCCGCAACGCCGCCCCCCGACGCGTCCCCCGGGCAGGCATGGTTCCGCACAAATACTGTTGGACCCTACAGACAACACACCAAACTCACTGCGTGACCACCGTGGGCGGCAACATGTCAACGGCGTGCTGCTGCCCCTGGCCCTGCGCCACGCCGCCCCCCGAGGCGCCCGCCGGGTAGGCATGTTGCTGCTGGCCCACCGCCATGGCGGCGCTCTGCTGCGCCAGCTCCAGAACCACGCCGTACGCCTCGGGGTCCACGCCGCACGTGTCGGCTGTGTACACGTGTACGGCAAGGGGGAACAAAGGACTAGTAACGCGAGGGTAAAGTGGTAGTGAAGTAGTACTACGGCAAGGGGGTGGACACAGCCAACAAACCACCTCCGTACAAGGCGTTCCCGAGCACGCTCCCAAGGCCAACCGCAGACGCGCGCTTTCACGCGGTCATACCGCTAACAACCACTCACAACCGGTGACCCAAATGCGGCCCCCGCTCACCAGGCACGGGTGGCTGCCGCAGCTGGCACCCGCCGCCGGCGCCGTCCTCCGCCCCCGCTCCCGCCGCCGTACCCCACACGCTAGTCTGCTGCTGCGGCCCCCCTGCCCCCGCCGCCGCACCCCACCCGCCCAGCAGCGCCAGCGGCTGCGCCTCGGCCGCCCGCAGGAAGGGCAGCGGCAGCACCAGGCCGCCGTCGCATATGGCATGCAGGCGGTCGCGAACGCGGTCCAGCTCGGAGGTGGTGGGCGCGGCGGTGGGCGCACCTTGGGCCTGGGGGGAATAACCGCAAAGAGGCAAAGGGGAATCAGAAACAGCCGGCCTGCGGAGAGCGACGTCAGTGGCTGCAACGAAAATCAGGAAATGACGCGGGGAGCAGGGGGGCGGCGATGTGTGCGGAAGGGTGAGAGCTTGATGGGCGAGCGGAGTACCAGCACTCGCGATCTGACGGTGCCGCATCCACTCGGGCCCTCGGAGCTCGGCCCCACCCAGCCCCCCTATCCCCATCTCTGCCGTTCCTGCCCCTGCCCATGTATGTGTACGAGCTTGAGCCCCATGCACCCACCAAGCTGTCTGACCGACACAGCCGGCCTTCAGAATCGCTACAGCACAACAACTCAGGCACAGCAGACCGGCACCAGCACCACCAAAACCGCCACCGGCGATGGACTAACGGCCTTATCCTGCTCGCGTTAACCTACTGTGTCATGTTTGTTTCTGTTCACTTCAGGCACCATGCATGCATCCCGACGACTGCACTTCCCACCCACCGGGCTCTCTGACGACCGCACGCCCCGATCCCGCTGCTGCGCCTCCGCCGCCGCTGCCCGCACCGCCGCCATGTAGCCGCCGCCCTCGTCGGCGCCGCCATCGCCGCCACCGCCCACCGCCGTACGGCCATGCCGCCGTACCGTCGAGGCGGGCCCCTCGCGCGCCCCCACCGCGCCCCTGCCGTACGGCACCACCGTGTCGCTTGCAACCACCATCGTTGACCCGTAGTCAACGACGGTTGAAGCGGAGCCCTCGGCCGCCGCCGGCGGCGGCGTGCCGGGGCCGCTGCCCTCCGGCTGCCGTACGACAACGGTGCTGCCGTACTCGTACGGATCGTCGTGTACGACAACGGTGTTGCCGTAGTCCTCCTTGATGACCACGGTCGAGTCGTACCCAGTGCTGTGGGTTGGAGCGGGAAACAATAGCATCGCAACGCACTGCAATGCATAGCCGTCAAGTTCAACCACCAGTTCAGGACTCCGGGCAGTCCTTTACGCTGCAACGCTATCACACCATGTATGGACGTGCGGCACACAGGCCTCTGTGCTATGCACCAGTGCCATATCTTCCTGTCCTTCCCCTTAACTTGGAAACATTCAGGGGCCTGCCTGACTTGGATTGAAGGACGCACCTGGGCGATGGCGATGCTGGCTGCTGCGGCGGCGTGAACACCCGCCCGCCGCCGGCCCGCACCGTCTGCGCCGCTGCCAGCGCCGCCGCCGCCGCCGTCGGCCCTTCGGCGGCTCCCGCCAGCTGCATGGCTGCAGCGCCGCCGCCGCCGCCGTGCCCCGCCCCTGCGACGCCCGCCTTGGCTGCGCCGGTTCAAAGCAACGCGACGCACCGGTAGCCAAGGGGCGGTGAGACGGCGCAGTCGCTTCAACGCATGTTCATAATGCCACCGCCGCTGGGGAAACACTGGACTACTTTGCAAAGACCCGCACAAGAGTGTCCCGCCCGCCCATGGAGAGGCCCTGGGAATAGAGGGCGCGTCCACGTACCCTCCCCCGCCGTCCCCCCCCCCGACCTCGTCTTCTGCAGGCTGACCGTTGCCGATATAGTTACTTTGCCGCTTTGCGGTTAAACCCCCCCCCCTCCCCCGCCTTCCACCCACCTGTGCCCCTGTCCCTCCACCCACCTGTGCCCCTGTCCCTCCACCCACCTGTGCCCCTGTCCCTCCACGAGAAGCGCCCCGTGGCCAGCCCCGCCAGGTCCCGCAGCTCGGGGGCAGCGCCAGGGGGCTGCGAGCCGGTCAGCGCGGCGGAGTTCTGTGGTGGGGGAGGGCGGTGGGGTGGTACGGGTAATAAATGTTGGGGCATTGGGGTTTCTTAGCTCGGGGGCAGCGCCGGGGGGCTGCGATCCCGTCAGTGCGGCGGAGTTCTGCGGGGGGGAAAGGGAGTTAAGGCGGTCGCCAGGCGCGCGATATGGGTGATGAGGGTTGTGGGCTGTGCATGGAAATCAGCGCAGCGGAGAACGTGGTGAACCTGGGAGGCGATCCACTGAGATTCATCCCGTGTTGCTAAGATTTTGGTTCCTTAGCTGCAGGCAGGGGTTGGGGGGCGGGGGCTGCTAGCCGGTCAAGGCCGCGGAGTTCTGCGGGACAGCGGGTAATATAATTGACGAGGGTGGTGGGCTACGGGTGGCGATAGGTAGTCCGGAATGTTGGCAATGGAGAGTGTGTGTGAAGGGGAACTGGGTTGCAGCCGAGTGTGCATGCGAGCTGCGGTACTGGTAGGACTGGAAACGCTGCGGCAGGGGCAAGCACGAGGACCTCCAGTGTTCCCTGCTGCTGTGCGGTTGCCACCTACACACTGGTAGTGCAGGTCCTACCGCGCCCTTGCCACCCTGGCGCTTTGCTGCCCCGGTATCCCTTGCCGGGCCCCCTCCGCCCTGGCCCACCGAAACACACCCGCCCACCTGCAAGTCCTGCTGCGCCTGGTCGATGAGCGGCAGCACCCACCTCCTTGTTCCCGCTGATAGCCCCCCCACCCCCCCCACCCCCCCAAAACACACGTTGAAATTCCTGTCGCTTGCTCGTAACTGGTGCTTGGTGTGTATAATGCTACTGTGGCCCCGCAACTGCGTTCGTACACATTGGCATACCTGCAGGTACTGCTGTGCCCGGTCTATGAGCGGCAGCAGCCCCGGCGGCGGCGGCAGGCCCGGCGGGCGCTGCGCCACCATCACCACAAAGCGGTGCAGCAGCAGGTAGCGCGCCGTGGGGCGCTGTTTGGGGTCCTGCGGGGAAGGGGCACGTGGAAACGCGAGGAAACCGTCGGGGCGGGTTGGGAGTGTGGGGGTCGGGTGGGGGTGGATCGAGGGCAGCAGGCGGCGTGGAGAGCAGCAGCAGGTAGCGTGCAGTGGGGCGCTGCTTGGGGTCCTGGATAGGTGGGTTGGAATGGTGGAAGTGTTAGGGTTGCGTGCGGTGGGATGAGGGACGCAGGCGGCATTAGGAGCAGCAGCAGGTACCGAACCTGGAACATCCCTTCGCGTACGTGCACCATGTCCGTCAAAGTCAACGTGTAGGGGCACCGGTAGGGGGCACAAACGCGGCACCGCACCTTTATGAGCGCCTGGCTTACGAAGTCGTGCAGCAGGGGGCTCCAGCGCTCGGGCTGGCGCGTGAGGCGCGGCGGCGGGTCGCGCGAGATCATGAAGATGACGCGCACCGGGTGCACCGCCCAGCGGGGGGGCACCGTCTCCGCCATCTCGATGGCGCACACGCCCAGCGCCCACACGTCCACCTGTGAGGATGGATTCCGTGATGTTTGTCTTTCATATGGAGTGTAAACCTAGAAACTGGTGTGTACATTTAGCTACGTACTTGCAAACCACAACAAGCCCCGCGCCCACATGTCCACCTGCAGAAGGGGAGACAAGCGTAAATTGATTGCGGGTGGACATCATCCCAAATGATGTTGAGACGCGGTGTATCACATGAGAGCCAGGTGAGGCTGCAAGCGATGTACGTGGCCTGCGTCTCACGCCCATCACCCACACATGACCTGCTGTCCTCCAGCAGCGGTGGGTGTTACACTCCCCCACATCGCGCCGTCGTACCAAGCCCCGAGTTCATACCCCTTCCTCGCCTCCCCCGCCTTGCCTCCGCATGCCCACCTTCCCGTCGTACCTGCTTTCCTGGATCGCCTCCGTCCTATTACACGTCACAACAAGCCCGCGGCCGCACGGCTACCCACAAAACAACTGCCCAGCAGCACCCACCTTTCCGTCGTATCTGCTCTCCTGGACCACCTCCGGCGTGTTCTCCTGCCCTCAAGTCCCGACCACACTCTCCCCAATCCACACAACTCTCTCCCCCCCTCACGGCCTCACCTTTCCGTCGTATCTGCTCTCCTGGATCACCTCTGGCGCCATCCAGTGCGGCGTGCCGATGAAGGTCTGGCGCTTGGACATGGTGTTGGTCAGCTGGGCCGACACACCAAAGTCAGCAATCTTGACCTCGCCCGTGGCCTGAGAGGGGAGGGGGGTGACAATGCATGCATGGTCGGGGCACGCCTACTGGAGTTCGCAAACCCATGCTTTTGTGGTGTTCAGGTCAGGTGGTCTGACACGCCGGGATCCGCGATCTTGACCTCGCCGGTGGCCTGGGGAAATGGGTGGATGGATGGGTGGGTGGGTGGGTGGGTGGGTGGGTGGGTGGGTGGGTGGGTGGGAACAAGAAAGCAGTAACGCGAGTAGGCGGTGGTAGTAATAGTAGTAGTAGGGGTAACAAGAAAGCAGTAACGCGAATGGGTGGTAGTGGTAGTAGTAGTAATGGCAACCGTAGTAGTAGTAGGGGGTGGGACACAAAGCTAGTAACGTGAGGGCGGGAGGGGGGATGCAAGGGCATGTGGGGTCGGCTGCGCATGCCGTAGTTTGAAAACCTGTGAGTTACGGTGTTGGTCAGCTGGGCTGACACGCCAATCTGCGATCTTGACCTTGCAAAATTAGCCCGCCCTGACCACCCTCCCAGCCCCAACTCACGCCGGCATCGTGCAGTGCCCAACAGGAACCGCGGCCCTCCTTCGCCTCGGCCCCCATGCGGCCCCATGCAACCCCCTGGGCCCCCACCGTTCGCGTTCACGCATGCCCCCCCTCCCCCCCGCACCCGCACCCGCACCCGCACCACCACCACCACCACCACCACCACCACCACCACCACCACCACCACCACCACCACCACCACCACCACCACCATCATCACCATCATCACCACCACCACCGTGAGCCGTCTGTTGGCGCGCCCACGATCATGACCCAGACCAGGCCCCAATGCCCTTCCATGCGCACATGCATCCCAGGAAACATCCCATGCAACATGCCATGCAACATCCCATTCAACACCCCTCCCCCCCCACCGTGAGCAGGATGTTGCCGCACTTGATGTCGCGGTGCACCTTGCCCAGGCTGTGAAGGTAGGCCAGGCCCTGGGGAAATGGTCAGAGGGGAGGGGACAGAGGGGAGGGAGGATGAGCAGGAGGACACAGGTGGTCGGTTGCCAACGAGCAGAGGCCCGCGTGTATTAAGCGTGCCACTCTCCGTTCCACAACACACAACACCCTGAGCGCCTCCTCACATACGGCACATGCGCTACGAGCTCCTTTCCACACCTAACCCTGAAGATGCATGCATCAACACACATACAATGCACACGTCCCCCGCTAACCTCGTCTTTTGCAGGCTGACCGTTGCCGATATAGTTACTTTGCCGCTTTGCGGTAACCCCCATGAGGCGGCCAAACGCAACATTTTCATCAGTCAGTTCCGTCGTTTGCAGCGTGTCATCACCGACGTGCACAATTTTATTAACGAAGTCGCCCGCCTCATGGTCGCCCTCATCCAACAAGGTTACCCCCGGCTCCGGTTGGAACGCATGTGCGCCCTGCAGTGCCTGCTTTGGCCCCAGCTTTTCCTGGTCGAGCGCCGCAAGTACGGCATCCCTCTTTACGACCGCATCCTTGAGGCCTTCCGTCGTTTCCTGCCCCGTCGGTACTGGCCTCAACCCCGCGTGCCACCCTCCACGTCCTAAGTTGCGCCCCTCCCGTCCCTGCTGTCTTCCCTGCCGCCGCCCCGCTCCCCATGCCCCCCCCCCCGCACTCACCCGCGGGGGATCCATGCACCTGATCCTCCGCGGTGCACGGGGTCGGTCGTGAGCCTCTGAGGCCCCGACCCCGTGCCCACCTGCACACGTGCAAGTACGTCCGCCATACTTGCCTGTGTGTCCATTGCATACATGTCCTGCCTTTTCGCCCGCGCTCCCTTCATACTTGTACTTTTACTTTCTGCATCTTAGCGGCATTTGCATCTCACGCCATGCCAGCCTTCTTATGCCCGCCCCTGCTAACGATTCTGCGCCTGTGCCTTCTGCCCCCCACTTCGCGCCGCGCCGCATGCCCATGCTTCCGCTAGGTGAGTCTGGGATGCGATTAGGTGTCTTTCCGTGAGGGTGCGCGTCTGGGTTGGTAGCCGGGGCCGGGAAACTTAGTGCACGCACGCGCATGTCTCTCAGCCCAGCCGTCGGCCAATGGCCCTGTCTACGATACTCGACCTACTCAGCCGCTTTAGACTACGCCACTGTCGCTTCGCGGACCTTTCTGCGCCGGCCAGCCTGCCGGCGCATGCTGTGGGCGCTGGAGCCGCTGGCGGACCAACTCTTCAGTAGGTCGACTTTTACTTACCGTACTACTCCTACTACTGCTACCACCACTACCACTTTACTCGCGTTACTAGTACTTTGTTCCCCCCCCACACCCCCACACCCACACACCCACACGCACCCACCTTGAGCGCCTCGCCGCATATGTGCATCAACACACATAAACGACGTACAAATACAAACGACGTACAATACAAACGCCCCCACACACCCCCACACACACACCACCGCACCCACCTTGAGCGCCTCGCCGCATATGTGCGCAATGAGCTCCTCCGGCAGCGGCTCCCCGCTGGCCGCTATGAGGTCCGACACGCTGCCGCCGCCGCAGTACTCCATCACGATCCACAGCTCGTTGGGCGTGCGGTACGAGCCCTGGAAAGCGGGGGAGGGAGGTTCCTTGAACAGGGGGCCACGCAGTATTGTATTGTTTAACTCTTAACGTGTGAGGTCCGACACGCTGCTGCCGCCGCCGCAGTACTCCATCACGATCCGCAGCCCGTAAGGCGTGCGGTACGAGCCCTGCGGGTTCGGTGCCGTACAGTGCAGGGAGGTAAGACGACACCGAAGGATTCGCTTCAACTGCTGCACGTGTATGTAGCCTAGCTAAAAACCAACCCAAAAGTCGTATGGGTCTTGGACGTGTGTATCCGATCCGTATGGCACGCCAGCATCTCTTGCTGCTCAATGCTGCTCACCAACGTGCTACACGTCCCCATTACCGCACCGTGAGAGGCACACATGAATACACACGTGGAAGATCCGACACCAACGAACTGCCGCTGCCTCCCCCTCCCCAGGCCTGTGACCTTGCCCTATCCCAGGCGCAGCAGGGCATGTCGGCGCTATCCTTCCCCCGCGGCAGCTCACCAGTTGCCGCACGTATGCACTAGCAACAAGGAAGGTTGCCCACGTCCACGCATGGGTAAAGCAGCGCGGGTTGCACATGGCCGTGATCATGTACTGCACCGCGGTGGCTGCAGTGCTTGCCGCGGCATCCGCGCGTCAAAGGCTCTGCTGTACGCGGGTGTCCGATCTACACGGCCGGCCAGCATCCCTGGCTGTTCGCACAACAACGCTGTTCACCAGGTACCGCACCACGATGGGGCGGTGGCAGTGGCTGCTGTGGGTTGACGGCCGTGCAGTGCGTGGGTGTCCAGTCAACACGGCTTGTCCGCACCGCTCGCTGCTGAACGCTCATCGCAACTCACCAGGTACCGCACCACGTTGGGGTGGTTGCAGTCCGCAAGGAAGGAGATCTCGCGCTGGATGGCACGGAACTCCTCGCGGTCCTGGGGGTAGGGGGTGGGGGGTAGGGGGGTCACCGCAGAGTGGGGGCGAGGAGTTACTCAACTAATCAGAGGGTGGCCGGGAGTGACCGCAGGGCAGCAAAGCAGCGGAACCGTAAACGCAGGGGGCGAGGGAGCTGGGGACGGCGGGATACTAGCAACGGCAGGATAATAGCCACGGCGGGATAATAGCAACGGCGGCATGATAGCAACGGCGCACAAGGCGGGGTGCAGGGGTCTAGGGGCGGAGGGAGGCAAGCGATACATGGCGCGGCACTCCTCGCGGTCCTGGGGGTAGGGATGGAGCACAGCGACAGATTGCTCAAGACCCACCCACGACACGTTGCCGCTTCCCAGTCAGCTCCGCGCCTGTATGCACGCTATGCACGCAGACCTGGCCCGCCATACGCATACCAGGGACCCACCGCTTCCGGCCTGCCGCCCCCGTTTGTACACTCCCTGCACCTCCCACCCGGCTCGTCACATGCGCAACCCGCGGGCCCAACCCAACATCAAACACAATGTTCCCTTCCGCAGATTTGCTTTGCACAGAGCTGGCCCACCACCCGGTACCTCACGCGCCGTCGGCACACGCCCTGCGCTCCTTCCCCTGCCGCTCTGCTGTTACCCCCCGTGGAACCACCACGTCCGCCACAGGCAGAAGCTACTAACCCACTACTCCACCCCCTTAGCCACACACCCAGCCGACCCACCTGGTCGGTCACAGGAATGGCCTTGACGGCCACCACCTCCCCTGTGACGCGGTCCAGCGCACGGTACACCGTGCCGTACGCGCCCTTGCCTGTACGGCAACGCCAGTACGGAAGGCAATGAGCACGCACGTGATAAGGCCAGGGTCTGTTTCCGAGGGTGCGACGGTGGCGTTGCGTGCTGCCAGCGTGCCGATGCTCACGCAGGGGTAGCACTTCCCTGCCCGGACACCCTTGATCGGTTGCTGCAACAGACCCTCTTTCTCTACGCCTGCTGTGAGGAATACTGGCTATGTATGCACGGCTCTGGTGCGTGCTGCGTGCGGGCCTAGGCCTGAAGCGCCGGTTGTCGGGCAGGGCTAGCAGGCTGGTGGCAGAACCCACCCAGAACTGCCTGCAGCTGGAAGCGGTTGCGACTGGTCGCAACATCTGACGACTCCGCGGGCGCGTCATCCACGACTGCACGTATCACAGGGGCGGTTTGCTCTTCAGCTAGCCTTCGCTGCTAGAAGGCCGCGTTTTCGCGGGCATGGTGGAGCAAGGCCCAGCTACCTGCGCGGGATGCCGCCCGAACGGTACCATATGACGTTTCCATAATGTGATTGTAGGCTCGAGCCGCCACTAGGGGCTGAATAGCGTGCTGCAGTCCGTCAGCTGCTTCATCGCTTTCAGGTTCGGACAGTTGAGGGGCTTCAGTCAGCGACGTGGTCTGCAGGTAAGAATGATCGTTACCATGCGTTCCAAAAGAGGCTACTACTCATCGCTGTTGTTGCCCAGTGTGCATGCTCGTGTTGGGACAAGGTCGCGAAGGAGATTTCTGGGCCTTTGAGGAAATGCGACATGCTGGTAGTCAATCGGACATACTGGCATATAATGAATCACATTCGGCGTTATTTCGCATGCGAAGTCGCCCCACGGCCCACCATGGGAGCGCTTCAAGTGCAACATCCGTACCACCACCCTTCGCTGCACCCACCGCCAGCAATTCCCAGTATGCTGCAAATAATAAGCGCAGACAGGTACCAGCAATATGCCAAGAGGGTTCAATGGCGAGGCACTGCCTCTCTGGGCAGGTCCGTGGCGCAGGCACGGAAGCAGCAGCGAGCAGCCCGGTACGGCGCCATGCACGTGCAACAGTACGGTACGACCTCCAAGTGCAGACCTGCAGGCAACGCTCATCAGTTTCCCCAAGCCTGGAACAATGCTGCCCCTATACATGCCGCATTGCCACCCTCAACCAGCGGCACTCCACGTCATTGGTGAGGCACACATTGATGCAGACCTTGAGGCCACGCTCATCAGGTGCGCCTGGGACGCCGGACACGGCGCCCCCTGGACGTGCCGCCCTCCACCAGCAGCACGCCACGTCGTCATTAATCAGGCCAGTGTAGAGCGGAACCTGGTCTTGGAGGAAGGCTTAACACGTCCGTCTGCGGCTCCATCCGGCGTCCAACCTCCAAGTGCAGAACTTGAGGCGAAGGGAGTTCATTATGTGCGCAACGGGCACGGCTCGTCGGCTCCCCCCTGGACGTGCTGCCCTCCATCAGCGGCACGCCACGTCATTATTGATGAGGCACATAATAGTGCAGACCTGGAGGCAGGTGTGCCAGAAACGCCGGACACGGCTCCCCCTGGACGTGCTGCCCTCCACCAGCGGCACACCACGTCGTTATTGGTGAGACATTGATGATGATGCCTCACGGCTTCCAGAAGGTCTGCTTGGTGGTGGGGCTGGGCGGGTTGGGCAGCCGCTCGATGGACTCCTGGTGCCGCCTGAGGGGTGGGGGTGGGGTGGGGGCACGCGTAAACCGCGAGGAAGCCGTGTGAGGGTGGGGATGGGGTGGGCACACCACGTTGGGCGCCCAGCGCCGGACACACAACACGTGGGGTCGGCTTCGATTAACCCAGACGTGCGTGCTGCGCGGCACACTTTGCCCTGGAGGAGACCCCAGCCTTACTTTCAGCGAATACAACAGGCCGCAGGCTGCGGAACACGGAAGCCCTGATTTCGATTGCGATCTAGGCTGTGTCAGGCCGCACCTGCGTCAGTGTCATCTACTAGCCTAGGCTGGGCTCCGGAAAGGGACCAAAACTGTAAAACCATACATACTACCCCAACCCCCAGCGCAACACTCAGACCACCTGAGTACGACCCGCCGCGTGCGACACACAGCTCTCCTTGTGTTTCCTGTGCGCTGTGCCCCCCTCCTCGCGGCCCAGCTGCCCTAGCTTTGCTCTGATACATGCGTCGTCCTTCCCTTCACCGCATCCTGCTGCACAACTCCCCTTGTATTTTCAATTGGCTGGTCGACTGTCGCACGGCAGAAACCCCCGCACGTCGACATCCCCCCCGAGTGACCATCCACCGACTATCCCCGGTCTGACCCCATCCACAGCGCACGCAGTACAGTACGCAGCACGGCACCCCACCTGCTGCCCGCCCGCCCTTGCCGCCCGTCCGCAGACGCCAGGCGCGACGCCGCCCCGCCCCACGGCTGCTGCTGCTGCAGCAGTGTGGCCTGCGCCACCGCCTTGCCCAGCTGCGTCACCGCCGCCGCCATGTCGCCCATGCGCGCCTCAAGCGCCGACAGCCGCCGAGCTGACTCCGCCTCCTGCACGAACGCCTGTGGCAGAATGTGGCATAATGCAATACCTAATATGCGATATCTAACATATGAGTATCAGAGTATTTGTGTGACATAGTACAAGCAGGTACGCCTCCTGCACGAATGCCTGCGGCACGACGACGGTAACGGCTTGCAACGGCTGGGCAGCTGTTCACTGGCGCACGTATGTATGCGGCAACGCTCATGCAACCGACAGCCGCCGAGCCTGTTCAGCCCCCTGCACCAAGGCCGGCGGCACAACGGGCGGCACAACGTGGCATTGTGCGATGCAGTTCAGGTACGTACCCTGCTTCCTGTTGTGACAGTCTGATCCACTGGCGCCTCCTGCAAGTGCGAACACGACCACGTGCACAGCGTAGGTACTTACGGCAAAGCGTACTGCACATACGGTAGTCTACCTGCACACCTGACCGTCGGCCCGTCCCTCGATTGCAGCTAATTGTGTCGGACCGGGGCAAGTGGTAAGCCGCAACCCCCACACACCATCAACACCAACACCACCACTCAGCCACTCACGTGTCCCTCCTCCGCCTCCCCACCCACCGCCACGCTGTTATGATCTTACAGCTGAAAAATATTTCAGTACTATAATCATCTCGGCACCTACCGCGACGCTGTAAATGAACGCCATGAGCGCCCTTCTTCGCTCCAAGCTGCCCAGCAGGTGGCCCAGGCTGTCCAACAGATCCCCCAAGTAGTTCGTATCAATTCTCTTCAAGGTAATCTATAATCATTATTTACACACCCACCGCCACGCTGTTCATGAGCGCCATGAGTGCCCTGTTCCGCTCCACGCTGCCCAGCATGCGGCCCAGGCTCTCCGACATTCCCGCCACGCGTGCACGCAGCTCCTCGGCGCCGGCATGCTCCTGCGGACATGGCAAATGCAACCAACAGCTACCATGGATGTACATACGCTGCGTTTGGACCACATGCTCCTGCAGACTGGGACAGGCAATGTGCACACGCCGGGCGCACCGCGTACGGCACTCGTACACCACCTCGTATGGGGCACAGTGGCAACCGATTAGCGACGGGTTTGGATGGACAGCGCCATTCGACATGCATTGGCATATGTGGAGTTGGGCCTCGAACGTACAGGGTGCCCTTGGGTGTTCCGTTCACCAATGCGTTGTACGGTCTGGATCCCAGTTGGCCCGTGCGTCATGGCTCATGGGCCACATGCTGTACGGCAAGGCTGAACGGGGCAACGGCCCATGCAGCATGCGGGCACGGGTGGGGTAGGGCTACGCCGCAACCACCTCCGTTGAAGCCACGGGAGGCCAGGGCCAGCGACGCTAGGCTAGGCTAGGTTGCGAGACAAGGATCAATGGGGCGACGGCATGCACGATGTGATGATAGTGTGCAGACGGGAGGGTCCAGGTCGCGCCTCCTCCACTGAGGCCCGGAAAGCCAGAGCCAGCAAGGCGGGACTGTTAAGACAACAACGGGGCTAAGGCCCATGCATCATGGTACGGTGTTAGTGTGCAGACGGGAAGGGGCATGCCGCACCTCCTCCACCGAGGCCAGGAAGGACCGCTCGTTGGCCTGCAGCGAGCCCAGCCGCTGCTCCAGCACCCCGACCTGCAGCTCCAGCTCGCGGTACGCCGCCAGCGCCTGTCCGTACTGCTCGTCCTGTACGACATGCAGTAGTACGGCAGTAGTGCGACGCGTTGATAAGCGAGGAGGAGACTGGAGGGGGACAGCAGCTGGACGCCTGCCCCGGCTAGTTGCAACAGGGGAGCAGCTCCCCTGGGTTGCAATGTCTAGGGTGGGAAGGGCGGGTGGTAGGGGCGGAGCCCATGTGTCCCTGGTTGCCAGGACGTGCCCCTTTATCCGGCTGTGACGAGACTGTGACCTGGGAGGGACTGTGAACCCCTATAATCGCAAGGTATATGATGTGCCAACGCCGAAGCGTGGGTGGTGCTTTGGTGCGGCGGCATGTGGGCTCCTGGGCGGGCTACGCAACCTTTAACCTGCAAGCTGCACCGCATGTCCGCATGTGGCGAAGCAAGCTTGCAAACCCTAGTACAACCCAAGCAGGTGCTAATGTGGCCAAAGGGAGCATGCGCGCTGCAAGTGCTATCGCTTACCAGGGTTTGGTAATCGTTTGCGTGTACGAACCCCTTCTTCAGGGAGCGGGGGGTCTGAAGGGACTTGCGGAAGTCAGTCGTTGGCTGCGGGGAGGGCTGCTCCTGCGTTGCACCAGGCGCGAAAGTGCATTTATGAAGACGTTTCGCATGGGAATGCGTGCTCAGCGGTAACTCTTCGACCAGAGGAGTTGCTGCAAATGGCATGTAACTAACCTCTAGGCCATGTCGACCGAAGAACTCGGAGTCATACTCCGTTCCCCAGGTGGATGTTCCCTGAATTATTATGGGATAAAGGTGGCATCAGGCTGAGGCCCAACCCACGTCCATGTCCACGCCGTTTTGGTGTCGACCCTCGCTCACTAGCTTTGGCTCGCCAAGGACCAGAGTTGCCTTTGCATTCTTTGACTGGTACCCAGTCCTTCTCGTCATTTGGGGTTTGCAGTAAAAGAGAGCAAGCTGCAACTACCGTTCCGGCAGCCGAAGCCTATGCCAACATAACGTCTCAGCTGCCAGTAACTATCACCAGCATTAGCCTTTATCCAACAGTATCGCTTATGCCGTAAAGTGTTCACCACTAAGTGTGGGCCAGCAACGCACTGCACTTGCAACGGTTCTGCAAATTGTCGCACGACGGCAATAAATAGTTTATTGTTTATGGAGTACCAAATGGACTATTGGAACATGACACACAGAACGGTGCGGCCGATGTCCATGGAGTCACACGTGTGTCGTCCCCAGTTCAACCGAAAAACCCTCAGCGCCATGAAAGCAGTGCCAACCAAATGTCAAGCAGCAGGTCCTCTACCCACATGACAAGTGTAAGCTGCAGTGATCGCGCATGCACACAGTCCCAGCACAGCAAAACAGTACCCGCAATCAAAATAGCGTGCGCAGTGCTGGCTCACAGGATTGCCAGCTCCACCGCCTCTACCGCCACCACACCCTCCTGCCACGCCTCTCCCTCCCCCCTCCAGCCGCCCCGCAGCCGTGCCTCCTCAATCATGCCCTCCGTGGGCAGGCCCATATCATTCTCCCCCTCCGTACTCAGCAGCTGTGGTGGTGGTGCCTGCTTGCCGCTGAACGGCCCAGGCTGCAGCCTGCACACCAGGCCCCCACCCCCCTTGGATGACTCCTCACTGTCCGTGACGTGTTCCTGGACATCCTGGTCGTCCTCCCACTGCTGCTCGACCTCCTGGTCTGTCTCGAGGTCCCGGACCCTCTCCCGGAGCTCCTTGAGGACCTGGTAGCGGTCGTTGTCATCCCCAAAGAGGAATGAGGAGGACTCCGACCCCGCAATCTCCCAGCGCCCCGGTCCACGCTTCTGCCACACCGGCGGCGATGCACTGGGGGTGTCCAGGTCGCACGAGTCCGCAATGGACACGTGCTGTTTGAGCAGGCTGCGGAGCATGTGGGACGACGCAGAGGGACTGTCCCGTGAGAACGACTGCCCGCCCGCACCCGAGCGGCGCATGCGCTGCCGCCCAGTCATCGAGCGCGCCGGTGACAGCTGTGGTGAGCCGCTCAGCTGCAGCACTGGATGTGGCGGCGAGTCTGTCCTCGAGCCCGGCAGTGAGGTTCTGCCTGAAGGCACCCCATACGCTGCGGCTGCTGCAGGCAGCAGATGCTGCATGTGCGTCTCCAGCAGGCTGTCCCCGAGCTGGTCACTTCCCCCACAGCTGCTCTTCCGCTCGCTCCATGTTCCCCCAAGCCCCTCGCCTCCACCTTGCTGCCCGCCGCCAACCTTGGGCAGGTCTCTGCTGCACCCCTCCCCCTCCTCATCCGCCAGTGTGTCCGCACTGGGCATGGACTCCCTCGACGCCATGGCATCTGCGTGCATGTCCCCTGCCGTGGACGTCATGAACAGCCGGCTCGCCCCCCGCGCCATCGCCGATTCCACTTTCTTCTGATGCTTTGACACCCGGTCCCCGGACCCACCCCGACGCTGCCCGGTGCTGGCTCCCCTGTACACAAACGAGGTCCTTGGCGTCACGTGTGTCTTGGGCACGCCCACAGCTCCTCCTGCCCGTGTCCCTGAGCTCCCACCTGCCACACCTGAGACTAAACCCACTTCCGTGGACACCGCAGAGATTGCACCAGCGGAGCCCATGGGCACCGGCGTGTCACCGGCAAGGGCAGGAGGTTCGAGCAGCGGCTGGCTGTCCAGCAAGCCTCCCCTGGGCAGCATGAAGGAGGGCAGGCTCACGTTGGAGACGCAGCGTTCCAGGTCTGTGTCTTGCATGGCG
Organism: Chlamydomonas sp. KOR1; assembly: GCA_036984285.1. Lineage (NCBI taxonomy): Eukaryota > Viridiplantae > Chlorophyta > Chlorophyceae > Chlamydomonadales > Chlamydomonadaceae > Chlamydomonas > Chlamydomonas sp. KOR1. The sequence continues at coordinate 57,964 of BQMZ01000171.1, read as the reverse complement.
GCGTCGATGTCCTCGTCACCCTCCAGGGGCGCACGACGGGCCCACAGCCGCTGCTTGGTGCTGCGGGGGCGGGGGCAGGGAGGGGTAGGGGTAAGAGAGGGGTCAGGCCAGCACGGGGTGCGGGAACTGGGATGTGTGCAGAGGCATTCAAGGTAAGGCGGCCGGTAGGTACAGTGTTTTTGGGAGACAGCAGGAACATAGGTGTGGGCAAGCCTGCCTGCAGAAGCTCTACGCGGTTGCATGGCCTCGCAGCATGACGGTCCGGGTTGGCCAAGTGTGCAACGACTGTGCGCACACACAATGCCCAGGGACCCAACGTGGCGTACACATCGACCCTGACCCCCCGCCGTGCGCAGTCGGTCCTTTTCCTCCCGTCCCATCCGGCCCACCACCCCACTCACGCAAAGTCCTGCAGCGCCCCAAACAGCTGTGTGTCGAAGCCTCCACTCTCGCCCCCCTGGCCCACCACCGCCTCCACGGCCACCGCTTTGCCCGGCCCTTGAAACCCCCCCGCCTGCACGCCCACCTCCTCAACGCTGTCCTCCCCAACCAACATCCCCTTGGCCCCATCCCTGCCCGCCTGCATCCCTGCCCCTGCGGCCCCCCCACCCAAGTCCAGGCTCCCCCGCACACGATCCGCGCTGCGCCTCGACCCCGCCGTGAACGACGCCGCCACCCCGCCCCGCCCCTCCAGCATCAACATCTCCTCCTGCTCCACGTGCTGGCTGCTGCGCCGGTCCCAAGCCACGGCACACGTGTCGCTCCGCGCGCTGGCCTGCACCTCGAACGACCCGTGCGAGTCTGTCATGCCAAAAGCGGTGTCCCCCTTCGCCATGCTCGACCCGGATCCCCGGCCTCCCAGACCCAGCACCACGGTCCAGGGGTGCACCGGCTTGGCCTTGGCCTTGGGGTTGGGTCCCTGCGCGCCCAGTTCCATGTACTGAGGCCGGTCGGTGGGTGGTGGGCCGTCGGGTGCGGCGGCGCTGGTTGGCGCGGAGGGGAACGGGCTGATCTGGGTTGCGGTGGCGAGCTGGACGGCGGGGGAGAGCCAGGGGGAGGCCAGGGGCAGGGCGGAGGCGGAGGCGGTGGTGGCCAGCGCTGCGTTGTAGGCGCTGCTGAGGTTGCCCGGCATGTCGGCGTTGTAGGTGTCTTGCAGCCGCTCGAAGACTGCGGCACGGGAGTGAGGGGCGCGGACGTCAGGCGGGTCAGTGGACGTGCAGGCTTAGGACACGCAACGCCCCTAGCCGAGGCCGTGGCGGTGCAGGTTTTATGGAAAGAAGGCGCCAACATGCGAACAAGCGCATACATGCTCAAGCGTAGGCCATTTCCATCAGGGAGACGGCCAAGGCACAGACGTCGACTTTCGGGAGGACTGAATCGCGAACATGATTACACTGTCTCGTGCCCCTCCATGCCCTGAGCCGCTATCCGTCACCCCACCCCGCGCCACCGCGCCCATCTCCACCCTCACCATGCCAGTCCGCCGATGCCATCTCCACCCTCGGGTGCGGCGAGCTCACGCCAGCCGCCCCCGCCCCCGCTCCCAGCCCCGCCAGCGCCGCCGCCACCACTGCCACCGCCCCCGCCGCCCGGCTGCTGCTCCCGCCGCCGCCCGCCGCCGCCTGCGGCAGTGCGGGCGGCTGCGAGGCCGCCTGCCCGTGTTCCCATGCCCCCTGCCCCGAGGCCTGCTCTTGCTCATAGCGTTCGTAGTCAGCATCGGGGTGCTCGTGCACCGCTTGGCACACCCCAGGCTGCACGTGTTGAGCGGTGTAGTCGGCGACGGAGGAGTAGCGCCGACGCGCTGCGTTCGGCACGGAGGCGCAGCGGATGGGCAGCATCTGCGCGGGGAAGGTTACCACACACACACGGGAGGCGAGTTGGCGGGTAAACAGGGATGCCACGTAGACACCGTGCTGCACAAGTGCGTGCGTAAGGGCATGCCGGCGCACTCTGCGCAAGGAGTGACAGCGCCAGAACGCCTCGCTGATCGCAACAGCCCTGCGGGACGCTCTCCCCTTGCCAACCCCGCGCGCACCCTGTCTATACTGCCCGCCTGCCCGTCTAGTGTAAAGGGCTTTGCCCCGTGGCCCTTCCTATGACCTAGTTGGGTGCAATGGGCTGCCCCACTGTCCTGGCATCTTGCACCGCGCCCGAAGGCGAGGGGTATGTCCTGCCCCAAAGGCCTCAGTTGCACACGGACTGCGCATGACTACACCCTTGACCCCCCTGCAATCCTTGCCTTCCCCCCCCCACACCCTACCCCACGCACCATATCCGGTGCCTCCGTGCTTTCCATCGACGCCCTGCCTGTCCCCTGCTCCCGCTCCCGCCCCCGCTCCTGCCCCTGTTCCTGCTCGTCATAGCTGACCAGCCCCGCCCCGATGCAGACCGGCCCGCTGCCCTGCACCCCCCGCCCCAGCCCGCGCCCGCGCCCCAGCTCGCCCCCCTCCGCGGGGTGCCCCGCCCACGGCAGGCTGCCTCTCCCGTCCTGGCCCCCGCCCCCCGCCCCTGCCATTTCGCCGCCCTGCTGTAGAGGGGGGACGGCCATGCACTTGGCGCTGTCTGCTGCGGCCAGCAGCACGCTTCGGCTGCGGCTGCAGTGCTCCGCCGCCGCAGCTGCCACGTCTCTGGCAGTCGGGCCCGAGGAGTGGAAGGCGGGGATTGTCATGATGGGCACGGACGTGTCGTTGGAGGAGGGGTAGGCGGCGGCGGCGGAGGGGGAGGAGTAGGGCAGGGTCGAGGCGACGGGGGAGGTGCTGGAGGGCGCGTTGAAGAAGCGCAGTGCGATGCCGTAGTCCACAACGTTGTCGTTAAGCCACGTGGTGTAGTAGGTGGGGTGCATGCCGGCCAGCCATGGGTCGCGGAGGTGGGGCGAAGGGCCGGGGCCGGGGGAAGGGCCGGGGCTCCGGGGCGCGCCTGGGTGTGGGTGTTGTTGTTGTTGTTGTTGGTGGTGGTGGTGGTGGGGTTGGGCTGGTGTGTGGGTGGTGGCCGGGGTGTGCAACTGCTGCGAGGCGCGGTTGGGTCCGCGGCGCCACTTGTTGGCGGTGAGATACAGCTGCAGGAAGGCGCCTGCAGGGGCACGGGGGAACGGCAGGGGGTTGAGGATCTGAGATTTTTACCGTGTTGAATAATATTATTAACAGCCACGTTTTTAGGGGGTGGGGCGGCGCCACTTGTTGGCGGTGAGCTACGCCAGCTGCAGGAAGGCGCCTGGAGGGCAAGAGGTTGCGGGGAGTACAGTGGTCATGGATCGTGACGCGCGAGGAAGCAGCTGAAGCAGCAACAACGACAGAGAAGCCTTTCAGCCCGGAGGGTCCGCTTTAAGTTGCCCAAAGGGCCAAAGGGCCTTCGGGGTAACTAAGAAGCGCAAAGGAACCACCACAGCAGTGTCCCACAGTAGCAGTGGGCTACGGCTTTGAGGAAGAAGCACGCGAGCTGTGCGCCTCGTTTTCCAGCACAGGTGGATTACGGTTGCCCTGGGAGTACCTAACGGGAGGGCGCTGTGTGCTGCATGCGAGTACGCATCGCGCAATACGCACACCAGCGCCCCACGGTCTGTGCGGCGCACCTGGCTGGTAGATGATCTGGTGGTCCAGCACAGCGGGGCTGCTGCTGTCGCTGGCCTGCACGCACACGCACGGGCGGGAGGAGGGACATAAAAAGGTAATCAGCCCTTCGACAGCAGCTTTTCTTATTGCGACTGCGAGGCAAGCGGGTAAGGGGAGGCCCCTGCAACGCCGCAGCCTGTTGCCAGCACAAGGGCACGCCAACCCCTGTCCCTTGTCAGCAGCGGAAGGGTGTGGCGGCCAAAAGCTGATGCCCCCGACCGTACCCCATTCGCCCCCTGACCATGTTGCCTTGCGCTTCAGGCGGCCCCACATCCCCTCCATGCGCATTGCATGCCAAAGCGAAAGGCGTGAACGTGGTTCCAGCAGCTCGGAAGGCGCAAGACCACATGCAATCACTGCCAACAACCGCATCCCAGGCTGTTCTGCAGCCGCACACTTCGCGCTTCGCGTTGTGTAGGTGCCTCAACCTGCCCGCGTTCGCCTGTACCACCTTTGCCACCCCGGGTCCGGCCCACCTGCACCCCATCTCCCCGCCACCCGCAGCTCGCCCCACCTGCAACTCGCTCCGGCCCACAGTGTACGCTCCAGCTGCATCCCAACCCCCCTTCCATGACCATCCGCCATCCCAGTCCCCATGCACAACCCCTTACTCCCCCACCCCCTCCGATTACCCACCTGCACGCCCAGGCTGAGCTTCAGCCGCTCCGCCTTGCCACCCCAACCCCCCTCTCATCACCATCCGCCATCCCAGTCCCCATGCACACCCCCTAACCCCCCCGCACCCCGTCAGATTACCCACCTGCACGCCGAGGCTGAGTTCCAGCTGCTCCGCCTTGCTGAGCATCCTCAGCGCCGCCACCCAGTACCCGCTGTGCGCGCAGTCCAGCAGCAGCACCAGCCGCTGGCTGTGCTTGCGGTGCCGCTGCCACAGCATGGACAGCTCGCGGAAGGACACCACGCCGCACAGCGCGCCGGCACCGGGGGCGATGACGCCGGCGGCAGCGGCGCTGCCGGGCGCTGGCACGCCGCCGCTGCTGGTCGAGGAAGCGCTCTGCGCAGGGGCGCGAGGCGGGACACCATGGTGTGTACCTACTACCGTTGCGGTTGTTGTTGATGAGCAGGGGTGCACGGCTGTGCGCAGGGCCGGTTTTCCTCTGACCTGCGCCGCTAGCAGAGCGGTCCCCAAGGCGCATCAAGGGCACCTGCCCCAGACCTGCCAAGATCTCAGACTGCAATCTGCCTGCGCAACCCCTTCCCGTCATGGCTTCCCCGTCAGCAGCCCGTTTCCCCCTCCCCGCGTTGAGCCCCCCGCATTACAGGTTACGCCCCGGACCCCTCGCCCTACGTCGTCACTCCCCACCTTATACGGTTTCCCAGTTGCGTGTAAACAGTGCCCCTACCTGCCCCGACCGCAGCCAGTCCCTCAACCCGCCACCCGCCGCCCACCCCCCGCCCCTCCCCTCCCCTTCCCGCCCTCAACCCCCACCGGCCCTGCCAGCAGCCAGTTCCCCCACTCGTCCCGCATCCCACCTGCCCCGGCACAGCCAGCAGTGCCCCGCACCGCCCACTGCCCTCCCTCCGCCCCTTTCCTTCCCGGCCCCCACCCCCATCTCCGCCGCCCACCTGCCCCGCCAGCAGCCAGTTCCCCCGTTCGTCGCTGGGCCCGCAGTACACCACCACCACCAGCGGCGCCGTGGACTGCTTGAACAGCTTGGTCAGCTTGGACAGCACGCGCTCGCGGGTCAGACCGGGGCCTGTGGACAGCAGGCCCGACACATGGGACGCACAGTTTCACATCAAGAGCATATGACACATGGCGCATGTAGCGTGTGGTGTCAGTCGCAACTAGGTCAGCTTGGGCAGCACGCGGTCGCGGGTCAGACCGGGGCCTGCGGGCGGCGTGGGTGGGCGGGGGGCACGTGTGGGGTGTAGGCTAGGTGCGGGTTGGTCCGCTTGGGCAGCACGCGCTCGCGGGTCAGACCCGGGCCTGTGGGCGGCGTTGGGGGCATACGGCGGGAGCAAGGGGATTTACGTGTGGGGCGTTGGGTTGATGAGCGTTGGTCAGCTTACAAAGCACGTGCTCGCGGGTCAGGCCAGGGCCTGCTGGGGACAAGCGGGGAATACGAGTGAGGCGTGGGGCACGTGAGCGTGTGGACGGCATGCGGTCGCCAAACGGCACAGGGCCTGGGGATGCATGGTACTGTATGCTGGCTAATGTAATCAGAACCAGTCTAGCATGAACAAAAGCCGTGCTTTTATTGGACGAAGCTTTGGGTTGTGCATGTGTGGGGCGCGTGGGGCGTGTGGACAGCACGCGATCGCGGGTCAGCCCCGGGCTTGCAACAACAGCAGCACACCGTGTGTGGCACGGATGCATGCAGAAGGGGCGCAAAAAAGGACGCGGGACGAGCGTATTATGCAGATGTGTAAGATTTGATCTGGGTTGAAAACCCGAAGGTAGCGGCACGCGTTGCGCGGCGTGTTGTGTGCAAGGTGCGCCGGGGCGCTGCTGCAGCTCAGCCCGACGGCAAGCTGGTAGGGGCCAAGCTCCGACCCAATGCAGTGCTAGTTGCCGAGCGTGATGCCAATGAGGACGTGGACACTAATCTTATGTGCTTGATGGACGGTGCCGTATCGTGCTGTGCGCAGCTAACGGCACTGTGGTCGACCCACCTTCATCGGTGGGGGACACGAAGGACACCCCTGCAAAGCCCAGAGACTTGAAGAACGCTGCCAAGGCCTCCTGCGCTGCGCCATCTGCCTGTGGGCGAGACTCTTTGGACCCGCCACCGCCCAGTTGCTGCATGGCATGGCCAAGGGGACAGGAGGCAAGGCTCAGCGTGAAAAGGAGGAGGCCGGGAGGCAGGACCGGACGGCAGCAGTTGCTGAGGGCCTGGAGTAGTCCCCCACAGGAAAAGCAGCCATGCTCACCTGCAAGAGCTGACGAAATCCACGAAATGAGTTCCCTCCCGATGCACTGAACTGTTTGGCCTGGCTTGCTGAAACTGGCGTGGCTTCACCCGTGCCGGTGCGAACTGCAGCGAGGCCACGCGAGTAAGTGGCGAAGTAATTTATTTTATATGATAGTATCCTCTTGCTTCAACAAGAGCGTACTCCTTACAGGCAAGCGGCATTCTGCAACACCAACATGTAGCATCCCTTACTTGCTCCAAACTCCGCTTGGTACGTACTGCCTCCGCCGCTTAAAGGCTCTGTCAGCTGACCAAAATCTCCAATGCATAGCGCCACGGCGTTTCCGCGCTCCTGCGTATATACGGGATAACACTTCAGGCCAAGTCGCACCTCGTCAGCCCATACTGGGTCTAAGCGCGACAAGAGGCTTGCCTTTCCCTTCCCTGACGCCTGCCCAAACAGCCTTTTAAGGACGGCTGGCATTCCTTGTGTGTGCTAGTCAAGTTTGTGTCGAACGTTGGGCGGGTCGGACCATTTGGAGCACCCCCCGTGTTACTACTAGAAGTCAAGTTATGCTTTTAACATGCAGCGTCAGGTATCATTGTGTGTAAAGCCGAACCCTTACAAAATGAAAGGGTTGCGAAGTGTACTGCAACGCCGAGACAATATATCGCTCTCGACAAAGGACCTATCGCGGCGCTGTACAAACCCCTGACGCAATTCGTTATGCTATGCGCAGCGCAGGGTATCGATGCCGTCGTGCTCTGGCAAACCCTCTCATCATTGCTGCCCGCTCCTGCTGGGTTGCCGCAAGCTGCGTCAGGGTGAGCCGCACAACTTACATTATGCCAAAGAAGACAGGCGTTGCCATGTTCGTACATTCTCATCTGCCGCCGGCCCAAGGGTCACTGCTGTCACGTGCCGTCAGCGAAGGCCATTCGCCCAGTGCAGCCAGGTCGGGCCCTGGCCCAGCTCATCACGGCTGACACGCCACCGCGCCAGCCTGGATGAAGCGCTGTTTTACCAGCTTTACATACAACAGCGTAACGTCGACGGGGCCAGTGCACTTCCAACCCCAGGGGAGCTCCCCGCGCGCCCTGTCCAACCCCGATGGAATTCTGGCCGGGACCAGCTCTGTGCCCTGCGCGGGCGATTGGGCTGGGCTCTGGAAGGGGACCGTATCTGTAAAACCACACATACAGTTATGGTGGATTTGCCAAGTTGCTTTGCCGCCCCTGTATGCCGCCTTGCCCCCTTGTCAACCTGTGACGGCCCACCCTGCCAAGTGTCCACTGGTCAGCCTGTTGCCAGGGGAGACCACACTTCGTGTTTCATACCGGTACCTTGCCAGGGCACCGTCCACCGTGCCACCCTAACCCCCGGTCCCCGTGCGTGGGATGCCCCACATTCCCACCGCCCTGTGCCGCCCTGCCCCTGAGACACCCTATGCCATCCCGGCCGCAGTCGCCACAGGTAACAACGAGCTGCCCTGCTTCCTGCGCACCATGTGCCACCGTAGCCCACACCCCCGCAAGCCATCCAGGATCGGCCACGCACCTCGCTCGTTGCACTGCCCAGATCCCACTGTGCCCCACAGCTAGCCCAAAGGACACACGGTCACTCTGCGCGGCCCTGTTCAGTGCTTACACCTCAAGAGCCCTGGCACGCAGCTTACACCTGGCTTACACAAAGCTTGCACACTCACAGGCCCTGACACCAACCCGGCCCCACAGTTGCAGCACACAGCGCACCATGCGCCATGCCTGCTGCCTGCCTGCGCCAGGAACACTCCTTTCTGGAGCAGGAGGTGTGTGGACTGTGTGTCCTACTACACAACGGAAAAACCAATGGCATCATATAGGCAGGCTGCTCGTCCTGATGCACAGCTTTCCCGCCCGCCTGTCAACAACCAGCAACAACCTTGTCACGGTCCAGCGTGCCCGGGTGGTCCAGTCATGCCGGCACGTGTCATTGTGGTAGACAAAGCGCACTAAGCGACTCGTAGGCACACGGAAGTGCCGCCCGTACTCAGGGCTGGCATCTTCCGCCAAGCCCATACGTCGAATCTAATTAAATGCCGGGCCCTTGGGGCCGCATCTTTAGTGAACCCGGAATTATTTGCACCCGGATGCCACTCAGGAAATAATTTCCTGCCAGCGCCGCCTGCGCCGTACGGGTATCCTGCTCCCAACATGCACTTCTCGCCTACGGTATCCCGTTGCATGGCTGCGGAAACGCCCCCATACTCTCTTCCCTGGTACTTGACTTACTGCCGCCGTAGCTCTTTTGCGGTGACACCAGCCAGTTGTGCGCTAGAAGGCATGTGCTGAACGAGAGGACAACACGGGAGCATGCTGACGGCGAGGGGGCATGGCCGCAGAGCAGCGCGTGGGGGAGGGGTCCGGCTGGGCCTGACTAAATCATGCCTCGGCATGTGGCATAAATAGTGAACCGGCAATTACTTAGCCGTATGTTGGGGGCAGATATTTGGTCGGTTGCAATTCCCTCCAAAAGTTTCCGCTCCGCGGGCTGGAAACTGGATTATTTAGTGAAAATTAAATAAGATGCCAGCCCTGCAGTCAGTGAGCAGCCTTCAGCACAACAAGGCACGGCCACGGCACACCAGGTGCTATGCTCCTTGGGCCCCTGCTGCGCGCCGAGCACACAAATGCTAGCGGTGCGGTCGGGCCGCAGCTTTCCGACCTCGTGCGTCGCGTGGACATATCACTCGCGCGCTTCCGCTCCGAGCTGCTGGCGATCACGCAAAAGCGACTGACTGTCGAGCGCTGAACGAACTACTCGCCTGATAGAGGTTTGGGGTAGCACACGGCGTCGTCTGAAGGATAACGGTACAGCTCGGCTCAAGTATGGCAGGGCATGGAGTTGTAGCCACGATTGGCAGTGTTCTGCTTACGTGTGGCAAATCTCCTCGGTTGCCAGTTGCATTGTCTTCCTCTTTGCTCTTCCCGCGGACCACCGACCCATGGGTCATTTCGGCCAGGCCTGTGATGCATGGACAGCGGACTCGTGAACCCGTAACGGACAACGTGACGGTCACAGCGCAGGCGTTACTGCAGGCGTTACAGTAACTATCCTTGAGCTTGATAGTGTCACACACTACCGTGAACATGATAGTGTTATACCGTACAACACCGTAAACAAGCAGGTATGTTACAGGGCATGAAGGACCGTCCGCCGTCCGCCGTCCAAGACAAGAGGCACCTGGCGGTGCCCACCGGATCAAGACCGGTGCGGTTGCAGGTCGGTTGCAGGTTGCACCCTTGCTCGCGGTTTTGATCGCGTTCAAATGTTGCCGCACTCTGTGCCTGCTGCCACAACATTCATACATGTCAGCAGCGTGTGCAGGACCAGGGGGTCTCCCATGTGCAGGACCCTGCATGCCCGCCCAGCCACCGTGGAGCGTTCATATCCAAGCACCGAATTCCGAGCCCCTGTAACCTTCTCACGAAGAAAAAAACCCAAGCTCTCCACCGCAGCACCCTGCCCCTCTGAGCTCTGACCCAGCAGCTCCCCGAAATCAGGAGAGACCGACCGAAACAACCACCAATCAACAACAGAAGGCGTATCCATCCGGATCTTCCCGGTACACGCACGTGCCCACTGCCACAGGCCGGCAATGCTGACAGGGCCCCCTTGTCCTCTCCCAATGCAGAAGTCCTGCCAGCCGTACCCAGCCGTACGCCAACAAGGTCCCATGCTCTCATCGTGGTGGCCCGGCGCCGCATTCCACGCTTCCCCAACTACCTCCCCTGCCCGCACTCGCTCCACCGCTCCTGCCCGCCCCGCCATGTTCGTCCGCTCTCCTGCTACTCCACCCGCTGCAAATGCCCATGAGCAGCAGCCGGTGCAGGTGTGCCCCCGCGCCAACGCAAGCGTGTGTCTTAGCCTGCCCTGCTGCTGGCCCTCCTGTCCAGCTGCTGCTGCAGGCGCATGGTCGGCCCAGGGCTGGGGATGCATGTGTCTTAGCACACGCACGCGTGTGTGTATTATCCTGCCCCCAGGCCCCTGCTACTGGCCCTCCTGTCCAGCTGCTGCTGCAGGCGCATGAAGGGGTCGGGCAGGAACAGCCACCGCACCACGCGCTCGATGTACCTTCGGGGCGGAGGGACGCGCGTGGGGCAACCGCAAGATCAGCGTTGCAGCAACAGCAGTCAGTTGCAGGCGTCTGTCTGGGTACGATACTGCCCGCCACGGCCGCCAGGGCCACGGGGCCTCCGCTTCACCCCCCACGGCCCGCCCTCCCCCTAAACACATCGCTGCTAATACACAGCTGCTAAAACCAAGGGAGCAGACAGCTAACCCACAGCTGCTAACACACACGCTCTCACGCCCACCTGGTGCTGACCGTCAGTGCCACGGGCGTCACCACCGCCGCCAGCCAGAATTAGTATGAGAAGGCAGACAGCTAACACACAGCTGCTTATGCACATGCCCCACCTTGTGCTGGCGGTCAACGCCACGGGCGCCACCACCGCCGCCAGCCAGCAGTAGGGCGACGCGAAGAGCGCGTCCGCCACCCCCACCGTGGTCTCGTCAAGGTAGCCGGACGACAGCTCCAGACGCCACACCTGGGGGTATTGTGTGTGAGGGGCATACGCATGTGTGCATGTGTATTAGCACGCATTCTGTTTGCCTGCCTTCGGGAGACGCCGCTGGACATGCCAACACCTCCGTCAAGACTAAGTTCCGCAGTACCACGTCACGACTGTGTTTTTAGCAGGGTTAATATGTGTATTAGCAGCTGTGGGACCGAGGGCTGTCGTCAAGGTAGCCGGACGACAGCTCCAGACGCCACACCTGCGAGGGGTGTGCATGGGCAGCATGTGTATTAGCGCCTGGACAGGTGTGCATGGGCAGCATGTGTATTAGCACCTGGACGGGTGTGCATGGGCAGCATGTGTATTAGCACCTGGACGGGTGTGCATGGGCAGGATGTGTATTAGCAGCTGTATGTTTACCCACATCGCACGAATCCCAACCCACCGCCACCAGAAACGGGAACACCAGCCCCACGCTGAGGCCGCACACCGCCCCCAGCAGCCACGTGATGGCCCGGCTGGTGAGAAGCAGCTCCGCCGTCACCACACACAGCAGGGCCACGTAGGCCGCCTTGCCCACCAGTGTTCCGGTCTTCTTCAGTACAAAATCCTAAGCGCTTACAATTTTGGGCCCTCCGTCCCAAAAATTGTCTCAGTACTGCTTACAATTTTGGCGGTAAAAATTGTAAGCCAGAATTTTTTTCCTGGGGGGCAAGCCCCCCAGACCCCCCAATGTTACACGCATCGAAGCAGCAAATTGACCCCAAACTCGTTTCCGTGCTTCCCTGACGCCCACACGGTTTCCTCGCGCTTTACGCGTACCTCAAATCCTCGTACGCAAAGCCCTGCCCCAAGACGCCAGGCCAGTAGTAGGCCTCCAGCAGCATCAATATCTCAGGAAGCGTAGGTGCCTGCCTGCACCGCCCCCTCTCATGCATCACAGCGTCTGTCCACTGACCAAGCAACAGGGTCTAAAGCTGTGGTTTGGCAGCAAGCGCCGTAACTCACAACACCGCCATCCACTGCTAGCTGTAAATCGCGTAACTTCCATGTACGATGCATACCCATCGCCCACGACAGCCTGTACACTGCATGCACCGGCATACTCCTGCCCCACCATCGCCGAGCCGGTGACAGCAAAGGTCGTCGCGTCCCCCGGAGCTGCTTACAATTATGGCCCCGGGCTTTCCGAAATTGTCGAAGTACTGCTGACAATTGTGGCTGGAAATTGTAAGGAAATTCTAAATTCCCTTACAATTTTGGCCTAAAAAATTCTAAAATCCGGCCTCGCCGGCCGGAAAATTCGTAATATTGTCGAAGACCGGAACACTGTTGCCCACGTGCCACAGGCCGTGTACGGGAACGGTGCCGTACGGCGTGGCACTGTAGTACGGCACGAAGAAGCAGGCGGCGCTCTGGGGGTAGGTAGGGAGGTTGAGCGCGGGGTAAGGATAAGGGGCAGGGAGGTGGGACGGGGAGTGGGGCGGGGTGAAGTTGCAAGGGCAGAGGGTGGCCGTGTATGCATGCCCTGTTGAGGGTGATGGACTCTGGTTAGATAATGAGGCTTTGATCTCCCGTAGGTATACGCATGCTCTCCTAGTACACAGCACGCGACTTAATACCCACGTGCAGCAGCGGCAGCGAGATGCCCTCCAGCCAGAACCGCGACGGCCGCAGCTGCCCCCAACGCTAATACACAGCACACGAACTAATACACGCGCCCCTGCACCAACATGCAGCAGCGGCAGCGCGATGCCCTCCAGCCGGAACCGCGACGGCCGCGGCTGCCCCAATGCTCATACACAGCGCACGACTTAAGACACACGCCCCTGCACCCACGTGCAGCAGCGGCAGCGCGATGCCCTCCAGCCAGAACCGCGACGGTCGCAGCTGCCCCCGCCGGGTGGCGCCGTACAGGTGCGGGTGGGCGAGGAGGGTGGAGGCGGGGCGGGGGGCCAGGCTCTCCTGCGGGTGGGGGTGGGGGGTGGAGGCGAAAGAAGGTACTAGGACAGCAGCGCTACGGTTGTGGAGAGCGTGGAGTCGATGGAACTTGGAGGCGGGGGCTGAGGGGGCACAAGCACCAGCAGTGCTAACACACATGCACATGCACGCACGCTAATCCACACGCCAGCATGCACCTGCAGCGCCACCACCAGCACGGGTGCGGCCGTGAACACCACGTTGTAGACGGAGCCGGGGATGTCGTCAATAAGCGCCTGGCCTGCGGGGGAGGGGTGTATGTATGGTTTTACAGTTTTGGTCCCCTTCCAGAGCCCAGCCCCATCCCGCTCAACACACAGAGCTGGTCCCGGCCATTAGGGACACGGGGTTTTCCACCCCTCTCGCTGTGGGTTGCCATGGGGGGTTAGGGGGCCGCAGGGTACTGTACCGCAGGGGTGTGTATGTGCGGGGTGTGCGGGTGTGGGTGTCACGGCTGATGAGGACAGGTTGCGAGCTGGCTGGCGATCGGCAGTTGGCGGTTCTTGTGGGCAGATTTGGACTGAGAGGGGCACTTAAGTCGTCAGTCAGTGCTTGGCTATAAAGGACAAGGTGCAATGTGCAGAAATCCCAGCCTTCACTCGCTGTGCACATTGTCCATTCCCACCCGACACGGCGCAACAGCTACCTGCAGTGACGCCCCAGTGTGTACACCAGCACACCGCTAATACACACCCATGCGTGCCGTAATACACATGCACCCACCCGAAAAGCCGCAGTAGAACTGGAAGTACACAAGCACGCCCCAGTACACCAGGTTCTTGTAGAAGGAGTAGATGATGAGCCGGGACAGCCGCTGGGCGGACAGCTGGGCGGGGGCCGAGGGGTTAGGCGGTAGGACGCCAGACGAAGTACTTTAGTCGACATGGTCAATGATGACGCGTAAAAAATGCCCAGCCCATCCCGTTACCGGATCCGCCACGGAAATGCAGTCGATGAGGCTCCGCTGCTGTATAGGTTGCGCTGCGCCGGCGTGCAGAGCTGTGAAGCTGGAAAACGCTGATAGTACGCATGGTCGAATAATAGTGGGTAAATAAGGGGACGTGAGGTGTAAAGAGGAGGGGCAGGCTAGTCCCGGCGTGCGTGCACCCGACCCGTAAAGCAGCTCAGAACCCCGAGACCCACCTGGAAGAAGCATCTCGAGGGGCCGAGGGGCAGGATGGCAGTTTGTGCAAGGGATTCAATGTTGATACACACGACCTTAACACACGCGTCGCGGGACAGCCGCTGGGCGGACGGCTGGGCAGCGGGGAAAGGGCAGGACAGCCAGATAGATGGTGCAATGTTACTAATGCACACGGCCAGAGGTGGCTGCTGTGTGCAGAGGTTGCCTGCGGCCCTCCGCCTTGTTGTCGAGAATGATTGACATTGCAGCTGCTACTTTGCAGCTGGACGCACGATGGAGAACGCCTTGCTGCAGGAGACGTGAAGCTGCTCCACGGCACCTCAGAAGTGTCGACCCGTCTTAGGTCGAGGAGGCCATTGCCAAGTCGGAGCGCGAGGGGGCTCCCCTGACTCTGTGTGTCGGAGGGGCCCGTTGCGCTCCGGCCTCGCGACAGCCTCCTCGACCTAAGACACGCCGCCGCATGAGGTTCGTTCATGTCTTCTGCCGTGACAAGGCCCACAACACGGAACATATAGCGAGGGCAACGCATTTCCTCACCTCTCTAGCACACACGCCCACGCTGCCACGCACCGTGCACTGAGCCGTTTCCTTTGGCAGCAGGAGCACAACGCACCTAACGTAACCAACGCCGCGTGACCGCACCCCGACGGATACGCCCTTAACCCACACGTCCGCGTGGACATACAGCAGCAGTGCCAGCCCAGTGGCGCACATGCAACGACGGCACCTGCTGCCGTGAACCCCTGGGCACAGTGTTAATACACATGCAGGTCCAGCAACGGTGGCCCCAGGTGGCGCGCACGTAGCGACGGCACTTGCTGCCGTGCCCACCCGGGCACAGTGTTAATACACAAGCCGCTAATACACACGCACCTGCCCGTGTACCAGCAGCAGCGGCACCAGGTGGCGGAACTGCGGCAGCGCCACGTCGCTGTTGTTCACAGCCTGGGGGTTGGGGTGGTGGGAGGGAGGGAAGGGGTGAAGGAGGCGTGGGCGTTTCAAGGGGAGGTATGGTGGTGGGGCAGACCCCGCAGACCAGGGGCCTGAGGGACGGGGCGGGAGCCGCACGGTACGACTCGCCCGCCGCTGTGCCGGGCCCACATCGCAGCCAGCTACACACTCTGCCGAAGGTACTCGGTTTGCTTGCAACTGCAGTCAAGGGTCCGCCCACCCCACCTGTCGGCCCTCCTTGCCCATGATGCCCACACCCACGTCTGCAGCCTGGTTGGGAACGTTGTGGGAGGGGGTACGCGCAGAACGCAAGCGAAGTAGCGAACCGTGCAAGGCGTCAGGGAATCACGCAGACGCTGGCGCCTGCACGCGAAGAGGAATTGAGTTGACAAGCACAAGCAAAAGTGCGCGGGAGGGGAGCCGTGCCATGTGCCACGTGTCACGCGCGGGGTCCAGACACCATAGCAAGCTGCCGAGGTGCCAGGTTGTGTCCGGCTCAGGGAGCAGGAGTCATCCCAACCCAGAGCCGTCCCCGTCTGGCGAGGCACCCTGGCACGGGCACCCAGGCCACCGGGCTATGGCCAGGACCAGACGTCCTACTCACACCCAGCACGCGCACCCGGACGGGGGTAGGTATCGGCCCCTTACAGCCCCGTCAGAGCACCACTGCCGCAACACCCCTCACACTCTCACAGCTGCCTGCCACCCAGCCTGCCACCTAGTCTGCAAGCGCCTGCGCCACCAAGCCTCCACCCGGCCCACTCCACCCCGCCCGCCTCACCCTGCGGGGTAGAGGGAGGGACTGGCACACACCGTCATCCTGTGCCCCACCCCACCCCACCCACACCCCACTCCCCCACCCACCCACCCACCCACCCACCCACCCACCAACCAACCAACCTGTATCATTGCCACGTCGTTGGCCCCATCCCCAATCGCCAGCAGCACCCCTCCCGTGTCCCCAAGCCCCCAAGCTCCTCCTGCCCGCCCCCTGGCCCCCTCCTCCTCCCCTTTCCTGCCCCGCCCTTCCGCCCCAGCGCCAGCGCCCCCGCCACCCTCCTCCTCCACGCCCTCCGCCGCGCCTCCACCCGCCTCCTGCCCTCCCTGGCCCGGTGCTCCCGCATCAGCACCACCAGCGCCGCCTTCTGCGCAGGGGAGGCCCGGCACACCACCACGCTGCTGCACCGGGCGCACAGCGCAGCCAGCTGGAAAGCAAGCTCCCCCTCCTCTTCCTCCTCCTCGTCCTCCTTCGCCCCCTCCTCCCTCCCAAGCCCCTCCGCCTGCGCTCCGTCGCGCTTCTCCCCACCCCACGTGCACCACCACTTGAGCTGCCTCCATCCCCATCCACCCCCGCCACCCCCGCTGGCAGTCCTGCTGCTACTGCTGCCGCTGCTGCTCCTCCCCCCGTCCTTGGCACCTCCACGTTTGCTGGCCTTGCCCCCTACCCCTCCGCCGTGTGTCTTAGCCAGCACCACGTCCAGGCTGCGGCCGTCCACCACCAGCTCGGCAGCGGTGGGGGTAAACGCAGCACCCCCACCACCAGCACTACCCCCGGGGGGCACACCAGCAGCAGCAGCACCGCCGCCCTCACCACCGCCCCCACCGCCGACAGCATCAGCATCAGCAGAAGCTGCTGGGCCGTCAGCAGTCGGGCGCAAGGGCACCAGCTCAGTAGCCCTTATCGCACCGCCCCCGCCGCCTGACGCAGAAGCAGGAGCAGCAGCAACACCAGCAGCAGCAGCCACGCCCCCACCGGCGGGCGCCCGCCTGTACGGCAGATCTGGCGGGTCCAGTGCGGCTGCAGTGGGAGCGCCGGGAGCTGGGCCGGCTGTTGCGGCAGAGCCCGTACCAATGCGATGGTCGGTGGTTGGCCGTTGGCGGTTGCGCAGGATGTTGTCAGCACGGCGGTTGAGGTCGCGCAGGGCATTGCGGATCTCTGCGGGAGGGAGGAAGCGGAAAGGGCGGGCAGTAGCTGGGCAGCCGACCGGTAAGACGCCTGGGTAGCAGGTGGCTCTCACGGCAGCGCTCCCAAAACACCAAGACTACACATTTCCTTAATACACACTGCTAATACACACCCCCACCGCCACCCACCCTCCCTGCTGTCCCCCCGCAGCACCAGCAGCTGCTCGTCCCGCGGCTGCGTCACCAGCGCCGCCGAGCGCCCGATGTTGACGGCGGTCTCCAGCTTGTCCCCCGTGATCATCCACACCACCATGCCGGACGACAGCAGCGTGTGCATGGCCTCGGGCACGCCGTCCTGCGGGGGTGTATTAGCAGGGATGTGGGTTAGCTGTTCTTCCCACACCACCATGCCGGAGGACAGCAGCGTGTGAACCGCCTCGGGCACACCGTCCTGTGGATTGTGGAAGAGTATGAAGCATATGGGTTGCTTTTAAACTCTGACATCTGGTTCAGGTTGCGCTTCAGCCAATCGACACTCTCACAATCTCACACTGCTTATACACATGCCGCATGATCGCTGACAAACACCTGCAGCTTGTCCTCGATGGCCGCCACCCCAACCAGCACCGGGTCGCGTTCCAGCTCCTCGGCGAGCCACCACCACTACCCGCACACGCTAATACACATGCCACCCCACGCCCTCTAACACACACCTGCAGCTTGTCCTCAATGGCCGCCACCCCCACCAGCACCAGGTCGCGCTCCAGCTCCTCAGCCAGGGCCTCCAGCTGCCGCCGGGCGTCGGCGGGGGAGGGGTGTGAGCAGCCGCTGCTGCTGCCGTTGCCGCCGCCGCCGGCGCTGTGGCCCCCGCCTCCCGCTGCCGCCGCCGCTGCCGCCGCCTCTGGGGGGTGCGTAGGGGTGCCGAAGTAAGCACTGACTGAACGATGCTGCTGCCGCTGTGGCGCCCTTCCCTTGAGTCATCACAGGACGAGAGCATGCCGAAGCACGCCCCAAGCGTCGCACACCACCTTTACCCACCCTAACCCACCTCCCCGCTGCCACCTGCCGTTCATGCCCCGCCGTACACTGTTTGACTCTGTCTTACCTTCTTTGGCTGCACCAGCCTCCAACCGCCGAACCGACCGCCTGACTACGGTAACCGCCAACCCGCCTGCAAGTGCAAACCAGCACCGCTCGTCCCAGTCGACGTACGATGGCATACGACGATGTCCCGTACTTGCACTACGTGCCAACCGCCAAACCAACCACCAACTAACCCAACTATCCCCACCCCCACCCTACCCCACCTGCCCGCTGGTACCGCTCGTCCCACTCGTCGTACGCACGGGCTATCCGTCAATCAACTGAAAACCGCCCACCTGCCCGCTGGTACCGCTCGTCCCACTGGTCGTACCAGGCGCGGTCCGGCAGGGGGCGGCTGGCCAGCACCAGCGTGCGCAGGCCCTGGGGGTGTGTATTAAGGGGGAGAGGGGGGCCGGTATAAGGAACGTGTGACATCACGGTTTGCGGGGGCTTGGGTCCCAGCGCCTGCGGGGCCGCTGCGTCAGGAGTGCGACAGGTGCGAGGGGTGCACGTCACCTTCAGGACACAACAAGGTCGGCGCGCCCCACACCCGCCAGGCACCCCCCACCTGCGTGGCAAAGTGGTGCAGGTGTTCTTGAACCGCAGCCTCCACACCATCTGCATCACCGTCTTCGCCACCGTCTTCGCCATACGCCCCGCCGCTGGCCCCATCCCGATTGCGGCTGCTGCCCCCTGCTGCCCGGTGCGCCCTTGGCCCTCCCCCACCGCTCTTCCTCGCGCCCCTCCTCCTCAGCCGCGGCAGCACTGCGCTGTCCGCCCCCTTGAGGTGCAGGGCTAGGGAGCCGTCGGGGGCCTGAACCACAACAGACATGCGCCTGGGGGCAGGGGGCGGTTGAGCAAAAGGAACAGAGGTGTTGCAATGCATAAGTCACTGTGGCTTCGTGCACTTTCTGACATTAACTGGGGGCAGCGGCGAGGCGGAGTTGTTGGTGTCAGGGACACAGGGGCGGGACAGCCCAACGCACTGCTCGCCCGACAGTCCTTGCCGGTATCCTGTCCTTCAACACGCCGGGCGCACTGCTTCTTGCAACTCCGGCGCCACCGACCACCAGCACGTGGATGAATGCACGTGTTGCTGGCACGGCACCACCTTCCTGGCCAACTCGAGCACGTTTGTTTCTGCACGTTTCGAGCACAGTCTGGACTGCAATGTCCCCACGGACGCAAACCCACCATGCTTTACCACACAATTGTCCCGCACCCACTTTCTTGCGCTGCTGAACTCCAGCACGTTGAGCACCCGGTAGCGCACTGTCACAGCAGCAGCAGCCGCGGTTGGCGCGTAGGTGGAAGAGGAGGACGTGGACACGGCCGCAGCGATACTGGAGGCGGCAGGGTCAGAGGTAGGGGCAGGGCCAGGGGCAGGTCCCCCGCTCGCCGACCCCACCGCCGGCGCCACTTGCGCTCCGCTCCCACCCCTCTGCCCCGCCGCCTCGCCTGCTTTGCCCGCGGCTGCTGATGCTACCCCCGCCGCCCCTCCCACACCCTCTGCCGCCGCCGCCGGGACACTACCACGTGGCTCCTCCCCCCGCAACCCCGCCGCTTGAGTCCCAATCCCATTCCCCTGCACTTCATCCAACTCCTGCCGTACATCCTGCCGTACATCCTGCCGTACGGGCTCCGCCACCCTCAGCTCCAGGGTGTCCCGCCTCCTGGCCGCCAGCTCCCAGCCCACCTGCCGTGCGGCGTCCAGCAGGGCCACCTCGTCAGGGGAGGGACCCTGGAGGAAGGATGGGCGGTTGGGGGAGTTGGTTAGACCACGCGGGTGCAACCTGCAACCTGCGCCAAGGTCTACAGCAGGAACGTGGTAATGGACCCGGCCGCGCCGTACACGTTCCGTACACCAATTGCAACCTTCACTGCCTCCTGTCGTACGGCACCGTGCCGTACCTGGTAGGCCGGCGGGCGGCCGGGCGCGGGGTGCGGCTCCAGGATGACGGAGTGGCACAGACACGTGCACAGCCAGAAGGACACGGCGCGCCGGGCCAGCGCCGCCAGCGCTTGATCGTCCTCATCCCCGTCCCCGCCCCCGGCCGTGCCATCCTCTCCCTGGCCTGCCTCTCGCTCTCCCCCTTGGTCGCCACCCCCGAAACCCTCCTGCCCTGTCCGCTTCCCGCCAGGTGCACCCCTGCCGCTCCTGCCCTCCCCTCCGCCGCCTGCTGCTATTGCCCTAACGCTGTTGATGACACCACAGCCGCTGCTGTATTCGCCTTCATTGTCATGCACGCTGCAGCCTCCTCCTCCTCCCCCGCGCACCGCCGGTAGCCACCCGCCCTGCGCGTGGAGCACCTCGGAGGCCTGCCGGCGGGGGTGCGCATGGGTTCAGCATAGGCGCAGACGGAAGGACACTGGAGCGAGGGCACTTGTGCCACATAGAACACTTTGTTGGCCAGCCTGGTGTTGAGACTGGTGAGACGCCGGGTGTGTGATGGGTTCCAAGGTAAGGTAACAGGCACAGCTACGGTGCCATGGGTAAGACTTCAGGCGTTGGCCTGCCCGCTTTAGGAAAAATCGGAAGGAGAAGAACGGTTTTGCAATGTCCGTGTATGCATTGATGGGTCTTGCGGCGGCGCGTGTCAACGGCACGTGTCAACGCCACGTGTCTGCTACGGAGCACCCACCCACCTACCCTCGCCATCTGGGGGCTGAACGCCCACATGGCCGCCGCCCCCGTCACGTGGGGGGACTCCTCCAGCCGCACGTGCACGTCGCCGTACCTGCAGGGGTACGGCATGAGTCAGCAGGAGTTCGCACAAGGTGGAGGTACGGCACCTACCTGGTGGTACGGCCCATGTGCAGGGACGTGCATGCCTGAGGGTGAAGGCGCCTTGGCGCAGAGCACCGCGGACAGGAGCGAACTGTAGTATGGCGTGTGCCCAAGCAACCCGTCAACGGCCCACCTGCCCCTGCCCACCCCACCCACCTGCCCCTGCCCACCCAACCCACCTGCCCCTGCCCAGCCCGCACGCCCTCAGCCGCATGTCGTTGCGGGTCAGCGTGCCGGTCTTGTCGCTGAACACCACCGCCACACGGCCCAGGTCCTCGTTGATGGCGCTGCTGCGTGCGAACGCGTGGGCGGGTGGGGGAGGAGGGGCAGGAGGGGGCCGGGCGGGGGGAGGTCGGGGGCGGGTTGTGGTGGAGGGCGCAGAGGAGAGCGATGAGGTGGAGGAGGAGGAGAGGGAGGTGGAGGAGGGGTGCGGGGGAGACAGGGGAAATCGGGAGGCGGGGGTGGGGCTGGGGCTGGGGGTCCTGTTGTCGGTTTCGGGGCCGTCGGGGGTTTCGGGGATGGCGCTGGGTTTGGTTGCGTCGGGGGCGGGAGCGGGGGGAGGTGCAGGGGCGGGGACGGGTGCAGGGGCGGGGTCTTCGCCTCCTGCTGCGGGTGATGGTGGTGTCGCAGGTGTGTCTGCAGGAGTTGCTGGTGCTGGTGCTGGTGCTGGTGCAGGTGCGGGTGCTGGTGTGTCGGGTGCGGCTGTGGTGTCTGCCAGGGCGGGGTCGGAGTTGATGAACACAAAGGCCTGCAGGGGCGGAGCGGAGCGGAGGGGTGCAGGAAGCGAAACGGATCGAGTCCCCGGCCGTACCAAACGGACGACCTCAGCAGCACAGCTGGTACTGCCAGGCCAGGCCAGTCGCATACTCCCCGACCATCCCGTATGTCACACGTGCCTCAACTTCCCTACACTACATCCACACCTACCGCACGTACGACAGTACGGCAGACACACGCACGCCCACCTGCCGGAACTTGATATGACCATTTGCACCGGCCCAATCGGTTTGTCAGAGTTTGCCGAACTTCACGTACCGGAAAGCTCCTTAAGATTTCATACTTGACATCCTGATCTCCACCTTTCCCCCCATCTCCAGCTCAATGGTCACAGGTGTGGGTTAAGGTAGGTGTGGGTTAGCTACAGCCGACTGCGCCTGCCAGGATGTAGCTGCCAAAACTTGAACAGCTCCATGGTCACGTGTGTGTGTGGGTTAACGTAGGTGTGGGTTAGCTACGGTCTGCAGGTTCCTGCTGCCAGGGCGCACCTGCCAGAACTTGACCAGCTCCATGGTCACGAACAGCGAGATGGGCACCAGGTAGCCGTACAGGATCCAGAACGTGATGGACACCAGCACGATGTAGGCGCCGGGGGACTGCCAGTTGCCCTGGGGGACGGGGCAGGAGAAGGGGAGGTACGGTATATATTCAGTACTCCCTTTCGCTTAGTATGATCACGAGAGGAAGAGGCGTCGGGACACAGTGTCCATGCGTCACGCATCCGCCTGCACATAGAGGAGTGTAAAGCCGTGCGCAAGGGACTTGCCTGCACTGCATGGTCGTTGGACGCCAGTTGCGGCTGCCTGCTGCCCGCACCCTCCATTACCCACGCGCATGATGCTAATACACATGCACAAAGCCCCCACTCCCCACCCACCTGCACGGGGTCCAGGTGCGGCCGCCGCATGCCCGCACGCACCTGCTTAACCCACGCACATGATGCTAATACGCATGCACACAGCGCCCATCTTATCCCACACCCACCTGCACGGGGTCATCCAGCGCCAGGTGCGGCCGCCGCATGCCCGCACACACCTCCTTCACCCATGCACATGATGCTAATACACATGCACACAGCGCCCATCGTATCCCACACCCACCTGCACGGGGTCGTCCAGCGCCAGGTGCGGCCGCCGCATGCCCGGACCTCTGCGCCACAGCCAGCTGATGACAGCAGACAGCACCGACAGGACCAGCTGGGAGAGACGAGGCAGGGTATGGAGCTTTAGTGTAGGGGAACGGGAGCGAGGTGGGGGCAGGTGGGGGCAGGTGGGGGCAGGTGGGGCAGGTGGGGCAGGTGGGGGCAGGTGGGGCAGGTGGGGCAGGTGGGGGCAGGTGGGGGCAGGTGGGGGCAGGTGGGGGCAGGTGGGGGCAGGTGGGGCCAGGTGGGGGCAGGTGGGGCCAGGTGGGGGCAGGTGGGGGCAGGTGGGGGCAGGTGGGGGCAGGTGCGCATCAGGGAGGGGTGTAGGGACCGGGACGCAGGGTCAGGCGGCCAGTGGTGTAATGGATGGGGTGGCTGGCGGAGATCAGGTGGTTGACACAACGACCATCGGACAACCGCAGACGGCACATGCCGTACAACGCCAACTGCGCCCACCTGCAGCAGCAGCAGCACGATGATCTGGCGGTTGAGGAACTTGTCGTACGATCCGATCTGTACGGCAGGGCAAAGGCGTACATGGTGAAGGCCCATCAAATAAAGCCGCATGTGCGTGTCCTTTGCTGCAGTACTCCCATCGCCACTGTACCAACATTTCAGTATATAGCCGCTTCAGGTACCTGGCTGCGGGAGGCAAAAGCTACCCGCCTCTACCTCCAACGCTTGCCTACTCAACGTCCACGCTAGGAATGGCCAAGCACCCTCAGCCCTGCCCGATGGCAGGCACCCTCAGTCCTGGACGCTGGGACGCACAACACACGTCGGCCGTACGCGTGCCGGTGCGTGCCGGTACATGTGCCCCCATGTCTGCCCCCAGGCCTGCCCCTGCCAAGGCCCACCTTCCGGGGCGGTCGTGCCGCGTTCATCTGGATGCGGGTCTGCGGGCCGCAATACACTGCCAGGCCCAGCACGAACCTGGGGGCCAGGACAGGACCGGGTCAGGGCAGGACAGCACAGGTGCACCCGTGCAAGGGGCGCTGGGCCAAGCCACGCTGCGCCTGATCCAGCATCTGCAAGGCCAGCTGCAGCAGAGGAACGCAGCTGCTGTGGAAACGCTACCTGGAGTTCTTGAGCACGCAGCCCCTCAGCAGCAGGTTGTCCATGCTAAGGGGCAGCCGCACGGGGGAGCCGCCGCCGGGGCTGCCGCCGCCGCCGCCGGTAACAGCAGTCGCGACACCCCCTTCGCCGCCACCGCCGCCGTCACGGACAAATGCGTCGACCTCAGACCGTCCTCTTCCGCCGGCGGGCGTCTGCAGATCAACGCCACGGCCGCCGCTGCTGCCAGCGTCACCGGCGGGCGCCACCGCCGCCGCCGCCGCCGCCGGGCCGTTGTCGGCAGGTGAGGTGCTGCCCGAGGGCCGCCGCGGCGGCGCCAGAAACGGCGCAAAGGCGGCGGCGGTTGGCGGCGGTTGTACGGCGAAAAGACCGTGGAAGGTGTGGAGGCTGCGGCCGGGGGGCTCGCAGGAGACGGAGCAGCGCACGCGGGTGAGCAGCTGCGGGGGTGGGGGGCGCACGGGGAGGAGGCAGAGGAGAAGAGGGGTGTGCCTGCTCCGTCCATGACACGTGGCGTGTAGGCCGTGGCCGCCGTAGTGAAGCAGCACAAAACCGGGCGAGAGCGGATTGAGTGTGGGTGGCATTTTGATCAGTCTTAATCCAAGCCCTTCGGTTTCCGAACGGAACTTGATCTTGACGATGGAGTGCTGGTGGCAAGGTGGCATGCAGTGTACAGTCATGCCGTACGTCACACGGCATGTGGGAGTCGCGCAAGGCTGATGGGGAAGGATTGCCGACGGCGGACGGCCGTGTTAAACGGCCCTCCCAGCGCGGGTCACGGCGACACTCCCTGCAGCCGGCCCTTATTGACCGTCATCACGAGTTGCCTGCAGCGCCCGTCGGTCCCAATGCCCCTCTGCCCGCCACCCACCTGGTGTGCCCCCTCCAGCACCTCCTCCGACGCCGCCGCATCCTCCTCCTCATCCTCCTCCCCACCCGCGCCCCCACCCGCGTCCCCACCCGCGCCCCCACCCTCTCCGTCTCCTCGGTCACCTTCCCCTGCATCGCCCCCGCCCCCGCCGCCTGCCCGCCCTCCCCGCTGCGCTTCCCTGCTGCCCCTGCGTGGCCCCGGACACGCGACTCAGATGCCACCACCGCCGCTTCCTGCCCCTCCCTCCCTCCTCCCCGTCCTCCCCGCCCTCGCCGTTGCCGCCCGCAACGCCGTCCCCGTCCTCCCATCCGGGCAGCCGCACCGCGTGCCGAATCTGCAAAGTGCGCAACAGCCACGACAACAGGGAGACACTTGCATTTAGAGGCGCAATGACATTGACAATGACATACAACAGCGTTACTAACGGGCGTTACAACAGCGTTATTCCACAGCGCTTCATGCGCGCCACAGAACGGTGCATGGTGATTCTTACCTAAGGGCCGTTGTACACATCTTGCCAACACCCGCATACAAGTTTAGCGCATAAGCATATCCTCGCTGCCCCTGCCATCGGCCCCCTGCCATCGCCCCAGTCCCTTCTTGCCTTGAGGTTGGTCTCCCCGTCTAGGTTGGTGGTCTTGACGAACGCCACCTGCCCCTGCCGCCCCAGCCCGCAGCGTAGCAGCAGCAGGTCGGCGGGGACCAGCTCGTCGTCGCGGACCTGGGCGGCAGGGGACACGTGGCACGTGGCAAGGGGCACGGGACACTTGGCACGTGGCACGATACACGTGGCATGGGGGCACGGGGCACGGGACACATGGTACGTGGCACGATACACGTGGCATGTCCACCGCGTGCTGGTAGCTGCAGGCCGGCGGGCGCTAAGGAGCTATTGGCCGACCTTCAATAGAAGGCATGGCGAAGACAAAGCCGCGTGGCACCTGGCACGTGGCGCATTCTTTGCAGTGCTTGGGGGACCGGGCGCCGGTCGGGCCCCAACCCCCTACCTCCAGGCGTTGGTCGGCCCCCATCCCCATCCCCACCCGCTTGCCACTGTGAGCTCAACTTGCCCCCCGACCCCTGTTATCCAGCTGCTTGTCACATTTGTGCTGCCCCACTCACCCACCAACCTCCAGCCCCCGGCCCAGCCTACACCTCCATACCAGGTCTGCCGCTCTGCCCTGCTCCCAACCCCCACGTCCCCACCCTCCCACCCACCTCCAGCACGTCCCCCACCCGTACGTCCTCCCACGCCACCTGCCGCGTGCTGCCTGCGGGACGACACGACAGGAGGGACCAGGCTGGGGCAGCTGTCACCTGTCCGGCGAGTGTGGCGGCGGATGAGGCATGGCACACGTGGCCACAAGATCTGCGCGCGTACCTGCATGCACTCGTACCTACGTGCCCGAGGACTGCACCCACCGTCCGCCATGAGCTTCCGTGTGGTTGCCCTGTTGGTTGCCCTGTCCTCCAGGTGCCGCTTCACGTCCTCAGCGCCAGCCTGGGTTTGTGCCGTACAGCCGTTGCCGTACGCGGCGATGGAGAAAGTTGTGTCATGGTACAAGCGACGGCGCATCGCGAAGAAAGGGGGATCAGGGCCCACAGGTCACAATATGAAAAACCGAATGACCAGTCATAGAGGGATAAACTGCAGCCAAGTTGAGCGCAGCACGCATGGCTCAGCCCGAGAGGGAAGGGGTGCCGACACGGACACACCGTGGGTTGGCCCACCTTGACCATGGACACCACCACCACAAACACCAGCGCCGCCGTGCTGCCGATGCCGCTGAAGGGCGACACCACGGACCACCACGACAGCGCAGCCTGCGGTACAGTTGTACGGCGCAGAATACGGCGCGTTGCTAGCCGTACCACGCGGTAGCAGGTAGAGCTCCTCTATCTATACACAAGCGCACAAGCGGGCTGTGCTCATGGCAGGTTGGGCGGGGCTTGGCCGCATTTTCGAACGCCTGGCAGCAGAGCAGTTTGGGCGTCGTAAGCTAGCTATTTGAATGAGTGATGCCTGCCCCTATCGGTCGGTGCCTCAGCAATCACGAGACCCAGCACCCGGCCGCCCAGGCGCCATGGCCCACACTCCCCCCTCCCACCTGCAGCAGGAAGTAGAGGTATGCGGCGGAGGAGAAGATCTCGAACAGCACCACCGGAAGGAAGGTGGCCAGGTTGTACTTGGAAGTGCTGACACGGTTGCCCGCGTACTGCTGGACTGGGGGTGCGGAGGAGGCGGACGGCGGCGGTGGCGGTGGCGGGTGCGACCGCGGTGCGGCTGCTGCTGTTTTCTGGGCACGGGGCTGTTGCTGCCGCAGCTTGGACAGCAGCTGTTTCGCCCATCGGGCACCTGGCACGTGTACATGTGGGTGGTGTAGCGATATAGGTATGGGCACGCGTGGATGGAGGCCCACTTGCTGCTGTTCCTCCGCTTGCAGGTCCAGGTGCACCTCCCACTGTTGTTGCTGGCGGTGTGCGGGTTGGGCTTGCTGGCCGACCGGTGGCGATGCTGCCGCTGCACCCTGGGGTGGTGACGAGCTTGCATGCCTGTCATCTGAGGAGTGACTAGATTGCGGTGTTGATGAGGGCGGCGCGCGGGATGGCGCTGCGACCGCCTCGCCGCACCCTTCGCGGTGCACGTCATCCTGGAGCAGGGCAGGTGTGGCACAACTTTAAATGGCGTGACAAGCTGCGTGCAGTCAATAATCTTATAATTGGGAGCACAGTGAGTAGCCTTCAGCATCTTGGGCAGACAAGAGCAGCGACCCTTGGGCCGGCGGCAAATGACACCGCACGAAAGGGGCGACGCCTTCCTTCAAAGAGCAAAATATAAGCTGTGTGTCTCACTTTGATGCAGCTCGCTGCGCCCCAGCAGCAGCGGGCAGCAACGGCGAGAGGGTTTGTCGGAGCACGACCGCGTCGACGTTCCACGCTGCGCATAATGTAGATTATTTCGTTTTAGTTAGTCTTGAAGTAGTGTTCCGCCTCCTATGTCCAAAAGCGGTGTATTGTCTCTTTCGACATACTATCCTAGGGCAGCCCAAACGGCCTTAAGCGGCCCTTAAAGGGTGGGACCCCTTAAGGGGAAAGGAGCCCTTACGGAGAAGGGTGTGGTTCCTTACGGAACCCTTTTACGGTCCGTCAGGGCTATACTGTGGGCAGGGGCCAGGGCCGTGAACTCAATGCCAGACGCGCAGCTGTCTTACACACCACCGTTACCCGCACACTAGCGCCGGCCCCCGGCTTTTGCTTTGTCATCTCGTCGCCTATCGTCAGTCAACATCTGCTAGCGCGGCTCACGGCGGGCTGCTTCCAATCACCCCATGCAGATGAAGGATCAGCCGTTTGATGGACGCAGGTGTTCGGGCGGCCTGGTCTTCGCCTGCAACGATGGACCTGCGGTAGCCCCGCCTTTGGTTGGTCAAGCTGTCAGACATGGCTGCTGCACCCACATGACACAAAGCAAACAAGGAATTTCGTGCTCAACAAACAAAGCTTCCGTCACAGGTAGGCTCGCACAGGTAGGACACGTTTGCCAACTGTGTCAACATCAAAATTCTCCAGGGCTTCATGTCAGCCAACACGACCTCTGCGCCCTGGAAGGGGGCCAAAACTGTAAATCCATACATACATACCTCTGTCTCAATTATCAAGAACGGCCAGGTGACCATTGCAGGACCCCGTCTACTGGAGGAAGCAAACACTGCCGCAGATTTCACAGCTGAACTGGTCAACGTGTATGGTTGTACAGTTTTGGTCCCCTTCCAGAGCCCAGCCCCATCGCGCTCGAAACACAGAGCTGGTCCCGGCCATTAGGGACACGGGGTTTCCCACCCCTCTCGCTGTACGGAAAGGAGCGACACGCTCCTTAAGGTACAGGCCACGACGCGCGCGCCTCAAGTTCACCCTACCACAGCCTGGTCCCGCCCCCACATAGCTTCTCCACAAGACGCACCCTTAGAGCACACACAGCACCCCTGTCGCGGTTCCCAACCATCCTTCTGCCCAGGACGGAGGAACCGGATACGAGGCAGCTGTACGGAGGAAACATGTGTTGTTTCCCCAATACCAGGTCAGCAACGGTAGTGACGCGCAATATCGTCATGATCAACTCCAACTTTGACGTGGGCTGTGGGATCAATATTGGTGGCTTGCAGCCCATCCTGCAGAATCAGTAGTACCAGCTGAATCCAACAATCCCCAAGGGATGCCTGTCATTTTATGTGCCATCCGGTATTATGGTTGGCTCAAAGCAGCACGTCAATGTCAAGGTGTTCACCGGCGGCAAAGCGTCCCTCAACGGCTTCTTGTCAGCCAGCCAGTTTGGGCGCACATTTGAGTTTGTGCGCAAGGTGCTGCGTGATTGGCTGCCCGCACCTCCACCTGCCGCGGCTTACCCCCCGGTCACCACGGAAGCGCAAGGCTGTTGGTGCGCAACCAGGGAGGGAAGTGCACCGCCCAAACTAATGTCCCCGGCCACGTCGAGGTTTGCCCCAAAGTTGACATTGCCGCCCACCTTGGCTGCTCCCGTGACGTGCAGATGGGCTTGTGGCGCATGCGTTCCCAAGCCAAGCCAGCCCTGTGGTGCTGCCGTCACGCACACAACTCCTTGGCCCTCACATGCCCCTAGCAACACGCGCCCACCGCGCGCGTGTGCTTGCCAGCACCACATCGCCATACTGCGACCATGCGGCTCCTGGTGCCGCACCCTCACCGGTGGCGAGGACCAGGGCACCGCCACCAACAGCTCCGTTGCTGTCAGACACCATTGCAATACCGATGCGTTCGCCTGCCGGGCCGCTCAGCTGCAGGCTGCCACCGCTCGTCTCGAGCCTACATGCGGCACCAGCCCCGCCGCCAACACCAGCCTAGGGAGCCTACCCGCGACGACCCTACTGTGATATTGATGCAGACCTCCACACAAGGCTAGACAAACACGTGAGAAAACTGAATGACGTGTTACAGAATGAACCCGAGTCAGACGAAGGCTTGCACATAGTGGGCAAGGTTGCAGCACATTGCTGATGTTGCCTCCACTGTGGTCACAATCTGTGTTGTTGGTCACTGACCCACCACCACCTTGTCACTGCTTCAAGCTGACAAACCCCTGGCAGCGGTGACTCATGCATCGGGTCATGCTTGGCCGACAGGTTACTACATGGCAGGCTCTCCAGACATGTGACGCGCAGGTCTACGTCACTGCACTTGCTCCCTGTCCATTCCACGCTGTTTATCGTACAACAAAACTCATGACCTCCCCACACCCAGTCCTCCCGGGGTGTCAAGTCATGAGCCGCACGGCTGCCCTCCCCTAACACCAGCCGGGGCCTGGAGGCTCCTCCGTCCAGCGTTCGTTCCGACCTCCACCATCAATTGGTCCCGTGCCCCCGCCACACACACCACGCATAGCATGTCACTTGCGTGCGCACGCGGCCGTCTGTCCCACGTGGGCCGGACTGGGGCCCATGGACACAGCTGATTTCACCCTTCAAGCACCTTCAAGAACTCGTAGCCCCGCCATGCACAGCTCGTAGCCGCAGCCTGATCCGTTGCTTGCTCCCTACCGCCACTTGCTGCGCCCTCACTAAGACCTGCTGCACAACTCGCTTTCATGACCCCGGCATTGCACTGCTACACACCAACAGGTGCGGCCCGACCATCGACCCGCAGTCCGACACCTGTCTGCCCCACCCTGTTGCCATATCGCCCCTTCTCCTAATCATGCCTGCTGGTGAGTATGAGAGGCTCATTTTGCCTGATTCCCGCACCGCATCTGCAACACACCAACAGGCGCAGCCCGCAGCAGGCCCTGACCGCCAACCCACATGTTTCCCGCATGACGACACACACTGACACAAGTGCAACCCTGCTCTCCACAGGGTAACAGACCCGTCAACTAGTCGAATGTAGCCCAGCCGTTGTCCGCAGGCACTTGTGGTGTTGACGTCCCTGCTGCTGTTGCTGCTGCGCCGTACGGAGGTGGCGGAGTGTGCGGCGGCGGCGCCCCC
Source organism: Chlamydomonas sp. KOR1 (assembly GCA_036984285.1). Taxonomy (NCBI): domain Eukaryota; kingdom Viridiplantae; phylum Chlorophyta; class Chlorophyceae; order Chlamydomonadales; family Chlamydomonadaceae; genus Chlamydomonas; species Chlamydomonas sp. KOR1. Next base: position 27,198 of record BQMZ01000171.1, on the reverse strand, counting down.
AGGGTTGGGAATGCGGGCGAGGAGGCAGGACCTGTGGCCGGGTGGGGTAGAGGCGGGGAGGCTAACGCTCATGCGATCTCAGCCTCATCAGATGCCCCTGCAGACAAATCAATGCCTTAGCTATGCGCATTATACACAGACGCAAGGTCCCTTGTGCACACGCTACGTCCCCAACAGTCGCAATGGGCCCCAAGCAGGCCATGGTCACCCCGCAGCCTGTACTGCCTACCCGAGCGCCTCCTATCCCTCAACCCTTGCAGGCAAACGCCAGCCGTACAATGCAGCATGAAAGACTTGAGGCGGCCTCCAAACGTAGGCTGCTATCACGACGCCCATTTTTTCGAAGTCTCTCTGCCCGGAGGGTGTTTCCTTTTTATCAAAATTCCCCAATTTGGCCAAAGTTTCGAAAAAATGAAAGAAGATAGAAGCCTTGGCTGTCTTTCACGAACGGATACCCACCTATTCCGGACAGGAGGTCCAATCCTGCTGGCTGCGTCCCCTGCTGTGACTGCTGCTGCTGCTGCTGCTGCTGCTGCTGCTGTTGGGGGGTGCTCCCCAGCAAGTCCGTGGCGACCGGCGAGTGCTGCTGCTGCTGCTGCTGCTGCCGCTGGTGCTGCTGGTTGTGTAACGAGGCGTTGCTAATGCTGCTAGGCGCAGGAGACGTGGCGTGTTGACCGGGCAAGGGCAGCTGAACTGCGGGAGCAGCAGGCGGCGTCAGCGCCACGGGAGGCTGCAACACGGGCAGCGCCGGTGGCGGCGGGATGCGGCCGGCCGCCCCTGTCCCTGCCGGCGCCCCGGCCGGCGGCGGCGGCGGGATGAGCCCGGGCGCCCCTGCCCCTACCCCACCCCCTGCCGGCACCCCGGCCGGCGGCGGCAGCGCCAGGCCTCCGGCCCCCGCTGCACCGCCGGCGCCCGCAGACGCCGCAGCTGCAGAGCTGAGGAAGCCGCTGCCGCTGCCGCCACCACCTCCTGGCTTGCCCACCGCCTTCTTGAAGCCGCTCACGTTGACCCTGGGGGACCATGGCGCAAAGGGGGTCATACGGTTCAGTTGAATGGTACATACCCCGAGAGAGTGGGGTGCACAGGGCACAGGGCACAGGCTGCAGGTCAACTGTATGTGGCGGACGGAGCACTGGGGCGGCGGAGGGCACCCCGAAGCAAACCAAAAAGACCAGCGCAGAAGCGGCACGACACGGCGTGAAGCACGTGCACCAACCAGCCTGCCGCAGCGCACATAGCCCACGTACATAGCCCACAATAAGCCGCCTTCTCCCACATACCACAGCTCCCTAACGCCTGACACTGCTCCCTCAGCTTAAACTCATCCCAGGAGCAGCGCACCTGTCGCCTCGCCCACTCCAGCCCTCCTTAGCCCTCAAACATCGCATGCACATGCAAGTCGAAGGCTTATTCCACCGCCGCCCGCTACGCTTGCAGGGCAGGGTGCTGCACGCCGCAAACCTACTTTCCACCCAGCAACCACCCACCCGCAGCACGCGTGCACGTACACCCACAAGCGTCCTCCCTCCCCGCTCTGCGCACCTGATGGTCTGCCCCTCCCCCAGCTTTAGGTCCGCCGTGTTGCGGTACAGCGCCTCCATCTCAGCCATGGCCGGAGCAGCAACCGCACCCATCCCCGCTCCCGCCCCCGGCCCCACGCCCGCCCCAAGCCGCTCCGGCGCTGCGGCCGCCCCCACCCCCGCCCCCGAACCCATAACGGGCCCCGCAGCGCCCGGGGGTAACCCAGCCCCTGCCCCTGGCGGTGAGCCCCCGCCGGCTACATGGGGGCTTGGGGAGGGGTGTGCAGGGGAGACTCCGCCGCCGCCGCCGCCGCCGGGATGGCTGCCGCGGCCCGCTCCCTGGCCACGTGCTGCTCGTGCCGCACCTGCGTGGACACACACGCAGCGACGGACACAAACATGTGATTTATGTACCTGTGCTGCATACAACCCCAGTGCCCCAACTCTAACCACGTGCTGCTCGTGCCGCACCTGCGTGGACACACACGCAGCGACGGACGCAACAATGTGTTTTACATGTCGGTATCGGTGCTGCACACAACCCCAGTGCCCCAGTGCACGCAACCCCCATGCCCCACCCCTAACCACGTGCTGCTCGTGCCGCACCTGCGTGGACACATACCGGTACATTAAAGCCTAAAACAAAAGTCGATGGAAACCACGTCGCTGCCGCCTGACCGACACGTCTACGCTCATGGTCATTTGCCGTGCCGCGCCTGCGCACGCCTCACTAGTAAGGCCCAGTTACCTACCCACCCTACCCATGGAACCCGGAGAACCCAGTCCCACTCCTCAAGCCTGTACGCCCCTAGCCCACCAGCACCTCGTTGGAGTCTCTCGCGCTGAAGCAGGTTTGACACCCTCATCACTCAGCGTCTCAAACCCCACGCCCCACACGCTCAGAGCTCCCACCACGCCCAGTCCTCCTGTTCGTGCGGTGCTGCCACCCCGACCGCCACTCCAACCAAGTGCAACCAACTGTTTCTATCTTGTTCGTCATGCCAATGCCCAGTCCTCCACCCGCGCCCGCACCAGCGCTTCGTTGAGGCTGGCTCAACGCACCGCCACCAAAGCCCTCCTGCCCCTGCCCACCCCATGCAAAACCCCCGCCCCCTTCAACATGAAACCCTGACCACTGAATCCACCTCGAGACCTCCATCCCTATTCCCCAATCTTCCTCCAGCTCTCGTACCTCCCTCGTCACTCGGCTCTCACTCAATCCCGTCCCATTTCTGCTCCTCGGCTGCGCTGCACTTACCCGACCCCACCCCACCCCGAGTAAATCCCTAACATCACTGCGGCCCCACCCCACCCAAACCCACCCCCACCCTAGGACAGCGCCTCGTTGAAGCCCAAGCCCAACTAACACCAAGGCACGGAACACTCCCACACGTGATTCGAACTCCTACACCACACCACACCAACTCGCGCCAACCCCACAGGATGTGCACCCCTTACCCCGCCCCCACCCGCCCCCAGTTCTCCCACCCCTCCCCCGTCATTGGTTGCCCCCACCCCCTAGCCCACCCACCAGCGCCTCGTTTAAGCCCAATACGTGCCAGCAGTTGTCGAAGCCCATATCCATACCCAGCCCATCCGGCCCCGCCCCCACCCACCAACGCCTCATCAAAATCAAATGCTCCTGTGCCGTTGTCGAAGCCCATGCCCAGGATGGCAACATGGCCCTACCCCGCCTTCCCAGCCCCAGACATCAGCACCTCGTAGACGTCTAAGGCGCCTGAGCGGCAACCCACCTCCACCACGCCCCGTTGTTATGTTTTCAGTGTCTCACAAGCGCACTGTGCCTCACCCCCTCCCCGCCCCCCGGTAATGGGTTGGGCTGGGTTGGTTCTTTTTGTATGCCTCATCATCGACCTCGGCGATTGCGGACTTCGTATGTCTTCCTACCGCCTAACCCCCCCGCCCCCACCCACCAGCGCCTCGTTGACGTCCGAGCGGTTGTCGAAGCCCATGTCCCATCCTCAAAGTCCCACCCCCGCCCCCACCCACCAGCGCCTCGTTGACGTCCGAGCGGTTGTCGAAGCCCATGTCCCACCCTCAAAGTCCCACCCCCGCCCCCACCCACCAGCGCCTCGTTAAAGTCGAATGCGTCTGTGCGGTTGTCGAAGCCCATGCCCAGGAAGGCGTGGCGCCGAGTGATGGGGTCCTCCACGCGCAGCACGTAATACCTGGGGGTGGGTGGGGTGGGGGGTAACCGCAAAGCGGCAAAGTAATTGTACCGGCAACGGTCAGCCTGCAAAGGACGAGGTCAGCGGCGAGCGGCAGAAAAGGGGCAAAAAGGCTATCGAGTAATACTACCGACAGAAGGGGTGGGGGGGGAGGGACAAGAACAGCAGCAGCAGTTGTGACCGCCCCGCCCGTGGACCCGAGGCTGCAGACAGCGGCGCACCACCTGCCCACCCCACTGGCCGTGCTGCTGCTCGCGCAGGCACCAGCGTCCCCATGTTTCCCTGACGCCTCACACGGGTTCCTCGCGCTTTACGCGTACCCCACTGGCCGACCGCGCCGGGACGTACCCCAGCGTGGCGCCCGCGCCCATGTCGTGCGTGCCCCGTGGCAGCCGTGCTCGCGTGCCGTACACGTGCCTGTGTTCGTACACCGTGCGTGCCGTACCTGCTGCTGTCGGTCACAGGCTCCACCGCCACCTGGCGTTGACCGTACGGCACCGGACACGTGGCGAACAGCTCGCCGCTGCGGCAGGGGCGGCAGGGTCGGTGTTGGGTCATGCACGTGGTAAACTGTACGACACTATGTGTCATGAATGAGTCCCATGCCGCGCTCTTTGTGAAGGCATAGCATAGCCGGGCTGCCGCGGGTTGCATACTTGTGCTGTGTGCAGCTTCCTGCAACTTCTCGCACCACTACTACAGCTACAGCTCATACTGGTGCTGGCAGGCGAAGCAGCTGGTGGGTGTGCAGTAGCGCAGCATGTGGAGAAGCAGGCGAGGCCCTGCAATGGGTGGACGGGTGGTGCCGGTGTGTTGTGTAGTCGTAAGGGGTTGCAGGGCAGAGTGTTGACAGGGTGCCTTCCTCTTCGCCCCCGTCCTGCTTCCTACCCCGCACCTGTCCTTGTCTTCCAGCCTGATCTCGCATAGTTCACTCCTTGCAATTATTCGCAGCCTGCCGCTAAATAGCTTGTCAGCAACGAGCCATTCTCCAGAGCGCCAGCCGGTGACCCCTGCATGCCAAGAGGCTGCAGTTGCTTTGGCCCGCGTGCACAAGAGAATGAAGGCGTTGAAGAATGAAGCGCACCTGGACGCGGTGGTATGCGATAGACTGAGACAGATCTCGCTACATGCAGGGTTTCCTCGACTTCCTCGTCTGCCATGCTAATTGGAGCTGTTGCTGAAGGTGCAAGCCGAACTAGTTTGTCGTTACAGTAAGAAGGAAAATGCACCGTCCTATTTTACATGTATGTTTAGCTCTTGCGTGTCGTGTCGATATAGAATGGCAAGATTGAAACGTTGCCTGGTCGCGCAAAGGAGCTACGGACATCAGCACCGTGTCGATGTATGCACCGGCCTTTCGCCCTGGGGGTAACTGACGAACCGGGATGGCGCAGCGAGGGGGCCTCATGTGAACGGTTAACGGTTGTCACAGGCCTGGGTCAAGAGCCCAGGATGTTGCGGTTTAGCTCGTTTTTTTCCCTCGTGAGAAGGTTGCAGGGACTTGGAATTCATTTCCCGTTCAACTGGTTCGCCTGCATGGCGTGTGGGGCGGCGGAGACACAGTCCGCAGCAAGTGAAGTGCCTGGACGTGCAGCTGCCTGCACACAGGGTTAGGGTGCAGACCAGTGCACGGTAGATGCCCAGGGTTCAGCAGGATGTTTTTTCTTCTTTTCGTGAGAATGCGGTGATCGGAGCTTGGGAGGTACAAAGCATGTATCAGAGCTGATCAGAGCAAAATTAAGTCCAGGGTGCCGTGCGTGCTGCATTCCATGATATCTCATGAAACTCTGCGGGAAAGCACTGTGTGCTCAGGTGCCTTGCCGCCCTGGCAACACGCCGCACTCCACCCCTCTGGTCACCACGTAGGCTGACCGAGCCATATACACCAGAAACGTGACGCACGAAATCTTCTCTCCAAAGATGCACGAATTAGCAAAAACGCCGACGCCCAATCAAGGGCTGGGGAGCAGGGGAGAGGACCGCGCGAGGGTGTCTCCTGGGGTGTGCTCGGCGTGCCCTGTCCCCTGGCACGATGGCTACCCGTGCAGGGTCCGGAGACCCCGTGCTGGCCGCTGCACCCACAGCCAGCAACTCTGAGCCATTGTCGGGCCTGGAAACCTTCGCCCACAGCCGGCACTCCTCGGGCTGGCTGGTCGACAACTTCATTGAAACATGCTCTCAAGACATTCATGTTCCCTTTCTCGTCCACATCCGCCCCCAAGGCACATCCGTCCCCTGGACCAGCTGCTTGTGGAAGAGGGACTCCCTTTCCACCACGTGCCTGCGCCTTCGCCTTGTTGTTATCTGGGTAGTGGTCACACCTAGATAGGTTTGCCGTGAGGGTTTGTACGTATGGTTTTACAGTTTTGGTCCCCTTCCAGAGCCCAGCCCCATCCCGCTCGAAACACAGAGCTGGTCCCGGCCATTAGGGACACGGGTTTTCCCACCCCTCTCGCTGTACGGAAAGGAGCGACAGCTCCATAAAGTCCAGGCCACCACGTGCGGGCCTCAAGTTCACCCTACCACAGCCTGGTCCCGCCCCACAAAGCTTCTCCACAGGACGCACCCACAGAGCACACCTGTCGCGGTTCCCAACCACCCTTCTGCCCAGGAGGAACCGGATACGAGGCAGCTGTACGGAGGAATTAGCCAGTATCGGCCCCCCGGTTGCTGCTTTCGCTCCTCCCCCATCGAAACCCCAAGGGCCTCCTACGAACACTGGCCACACGTGCCCTATAACCGCCCCCCCCCACAGACGCACCCCTCCACACCAGGCAGGCAAACAAGACAGGGTAGGCGCAGTACGTGTACTAGTTCCTGGGCAGTACCCGCCCTTGCATTAGTTAGTGTTTAGACTCCCCTTGCCCTTGGTGTCTTGTTCTCTTCTCCCTGTTCTGTGGGTTTTTGGTTTCAGGTCCTCTCCTTCTCTACGTGTTCCCTTTTTGCAGTCCGGGGTGCGCTGGGTTTGGACGTTTTGTGGTGTTGGTGCTTGCCTGTGCTGGTCGGGCTTTGAGGTCCCGCTGGCCTGTCCTCTCCCGTCTCTTCACCTGTAAACCTTTCCACAGAAAAAAAAGGGCCTCCGGCCAGGTGCAAAGGAGGCCGCCGTCCACCACTCGAAGCCAGGGGTGGGCCGTGCCGACCTCATCCCAACCTGTGCGTGCGTGCGTGTGCAAACCAGGTCTGCAAACGCCCGCAGGTGCGCCCACATGCATGCAACTGCCCGGCGTGAGGCTTGCAACACCAGGGACTGCCACTGGGGAACTGCTGCACTGCCCCTCAGCTCTCGCATGCGTGTGTGCATGAATTGCCTTCCCACCTCCATGGCCTCCAGGGCCGCCAGGGCCACCACCTCCCACACGCACTGCTGTACACCCGAGGGCGCACTAGCCAGCCACACATGCTCCCTCCGTATGGCATCCCCTGCTGGCCACCCATCCTGCACGCTCCCCACCACTGCTCGAGCCACCAGGCAGTCCCAGAAGTGGTGCTGCCTGGGTTGCTGGCCCCAGTCCTCTGGTCCGCCGAAGCCCCCACACCCGCACACCTCTGGCGCATGCCCCCTAATGTGCGAGTTACCAAGCAAGGGGACGCCATCGACCGCAAGCCGCCAAAACGTCTCCTTACGCTGATTCTACCATCGAATGCCCCACATCCTGTTGAGCGCGCCCTGCAGGTGCTTCAGGCCCGCTTCCTTTGCAGGCGGGTGCAGCGGCGCCTCAAAAGCTGCTTCCACAAAGGCAGCATGCTGCTCGCTCCTGGCTGCAGCTTCCTCCGTTAGCTGAAGGACTGTCGCCAGCCGAACGGTTAGGCGCCTAAGTCCCATCCTGCCTAAGCGGCCCGTTCCCAGCACCTGCCAGCCCAGACGTGGGAGGAGCACCAGCAGTGCGTCCCGCTCCGTTGGTGCCTCAACCCCGCCGCCCTGCTCCTGGCTGCCGCTGCCGCCTCCTTCCACTCCGATGGAATGTCGTGCAACATCTGTGCGAGTCTGGAGCGGAGGCGTTGCTTTTGCCCCCAGCCACACAGGTCCCTTGCTGCCGGGGTTTGGGGCCGCAGGTGCCCCTCTGTATGCTGCCGCCATTGTCGATCCACAGCTGACCTGGTCCTGCGCTCTCCCTCCGGCAGCTGTGCCCTGTTTCCTGCTGCTGCAGGAGGGCATGTAGGGTCAGCGCGTCCCTATGGTCCGCAACCCATGGCACCCTAGCAGGTCTGGGTACCGGTGTTCCAGGCCGGCTCGGGCTGGTCCCCCGTCCGGCCCCCCCGTACCCCCCCTGCTCCTGCCCCCGTCCCCCTCCCTGCCCCTGGCACGTCAGCCCGTGCCCCTACTGCGGCTCCCGCTGCCTCCCCCGCTGGCTCCGTCGCTGCTGCTGCTGCTGCTGCTGCTTCTGCCGCCTGGGCGGGTAGGAGGGGGTTGCCCCACAGCGGGGCTTCCCAGCACCACGGCCCCGTGGTGATGGGCTCCTATGCAATGTCTTCCACTGGCGGCAGGTGGCCTAGCGCCGCCACCACCCGCTGCAGCGCCGGGGCAGCACCCGCACCCCCAGCCACGGCCCCGGCTGACGGCGTACGGGTTTGTTACGGCTGCATACCGGTACCGCAGGGTGCCCCTACCCCCCTCTGCAGCGCAAGGGGTGTACCGTGCGGCGGTTAAGGGGATGCCCCTCGTGTCATTTGGGCTTGTTCCCAGTGTTTCGATTTTCCGTGGGGCCTTTCGGATGACCCGCCGAAACAGGTGCCTCCGGGGAACCCAAGTTTCGGATGGGGGGGAGGGCTCCGCCCCCCAAAACCCCCATGTTTCATCCGATCAGACCCCCTCACCGGCCCTTGACTTTCGGATACGGGGCCCATTGACTTTCGGGGAAAACTAGTGAAAACGGCGCCTGGTTCGACCCAACCGATGAAGATCGAAACGCTGACTTGTTCCCTTTCTCCCTGTTCTGTGGTGTCTGGTTTCAGGTCCTTTTTTTTACTTCGTGAGAAGGTTCTCCTCTTCTTCTCTAGGTGTTCCCTCCTTGCAGTTCGGGGTGCCCTGGGTTTGGACGTTGGTGGTGTTGGTGCTTGCTTGCGCTGGTCGGGCTTTGAGGTCCCGCTGGCCTGTCCTTTCCCGTCTCCTTACCTGTAAACCTTTCCACAGAAAAAAAGGGGAGTGCAAAGCATATATCAGCGCAGATCAGCGCAAGGGGTGTACATGTACATCAGTACGTGTACGTGTACGCGTGCCCTTGTGGCATGGGCCAGACCCATGGGCCTTTCCAAGCCGGGCAAGACTGGGGAGGGAGCCTGCGGCTTCGGCTAGTGCGATGCGTATGCATCAGGGGGATCTTCCCTGGTACCATATGCATCCGGTGTCTCCCCTGCTCTTTAGCTAAAAAAAGCTATGCGTATACATACAGTGTGTCTGTTAGGCTTCTGTGACCGAAGCCGCAGGCGTGCTGAGCCGGCCGCACGTTGCATGCTACATGCGGGTCCCTTTCCATGACGGCTGACAGGCAGGGCTGGCATCTTCCGCCAAGCCGATACACCGAATCTGATTAAATGCCGGGCCCTTGGGGCCGTGTCTTTAGTGAACCCGGAATTATTTGCATCCGGATGCAACTCAGGAAATAATTTCCTGTCAGCGCCGCCTGCGCCGTACGGGCATCCTGCCCCCAAAATGCCCTTCTTGCCTACGGTATCCCGTTGCATGGCTGCGGAAATGCCCCCATGTTCTGTTCCCTGGTACTTGACTTACTACCGCCGTAGCTCTTTTGCGGCGACACCGGCCAGGTGTGCGCTAGAAAGGCATGTGCTGAACGAGAGGACAACACGGGAGCATGTTGACGGCAAGGGGGCATGGCCGCAGAGCAGCACGTAGGGGAGGGGTCCGGCTGGGCCCGATTAAATCGCGCCTCGGCACGTGGCATAAATAGTGAACCGGCAATTATTTAGCCATGAGTCGGGGGCAGAAATTTGGTCGGTTGCAATTAAATCCCTCAAGAATTTTCCGCTCCGCGGGCTGAAAACTGGATTATATAGTGAATATTCAATAAGATGCCAGCCCTGCGAATAAGATGACAGGCCCTCGCCCTGCTCTGACCTTGTCGCAGGGGAGGTCCCCGGTTTGCCTGCTGCAGCCGCGCGCAGAACACTGCTGGCCCGAGGGACAACGCTCGCGCTATTGGTTGATTTTAAAGAGCGGAGCGAATTGCAATTGGCGTGATGCCATAGCATGTGCGCAGTGCACCAAGTGCGACGTTTTGTCTTCCTTCGGCGCCCAAAACTCACACACCGGGACTGCCGGCGTTGCAGCTCACTTGCCAGTGTATTGGGCAATTGTAAAAAGTTTTGCACGCGGCTTTCCTGCGAAGCGCAAAAGCAGGTTGGGTCCAGGGGGGCCGTCCAGATCGGAATCTCCATCCGTGCGGCCCGGTGCACTGAAGGCTGCACTGAAGCACCTGCACAGCACGCAGAGTGGTAACTTTGGGTGAAAAATGATCCTCGCGAACCGTTCCGCCGCGCAGGTGAACAACAAGCGCTGCATAACGCCGCTAGTCCACTGCCTGCAAGCAATCGTTACTGGCCCGGGTTGGCATACGCCAGAGCAATTCTTCATTACCCAGCAATGATATCGAATAGCATTTATTTAGGCGAAGCAGATTATGCGGGAAATGACCGTGTCTCTGTTCGGCTGCTGTGGTGCAGGCCGCGTTCAGCACCCGGGCTGCTCGCCCGGCCAAGGCCAACCGGGCCCGCCTGGTGTGCCGCGCTGAGGAGAAGTCCATCGCCAAGGTGCGCCTTGGTTTTGGCACAGTTGCCGTGTATTGCTACGCGGTCGCGTTTGATTGCCGCGAAGCAAGCATCTGTCCGGCTGCGGAAAACTCTCGTGTTGACTGCTCACGTTGGCATACATGGGTCGATTTACAGGTGGACCGCCCGAAGGACGCTCCCCTCTACGTCGGTGCCTCCCAGTCGTCGCTGGCCTACCTGGATGGCACTCTGCCCGGCGTGAGTCGCACCACAGGCGGGGCTACGCAGCAGTGAAACAGCAGCCGATAGATGTACCAAAATTAGCTTACAGCTGGGAAGCGATTGGGCGATCGCGACACAGCAGGTGGACTGCGACATGAAAGACATCAGCGGCGCCAGCCGGGGCGATATCGTTCTTTGCGATCCCTAAGTTCTTCCAGCGGTTTGGGAGACATGTGACGGACCACTTGGAGCAGACGTAATGCGGACTGCAGCCTGCCTTGTTCGAACCTCCCACACATGCCTGCCATCGCTTCGCTCTGCAGGACTACGGCTTTGACCCCCTTGGCCTGCTGGACCCCACCAACTCTGGTGGCCTGGTCGAGCCCAACTGGCTGCGCTACGCTGAGGTGAGGCATTGGTCTTGGGAGGAAGGACCCTGCGCAGGGTGTGCCGCACCGACTTCGCCAACAAGCCCGCTCCCTCACCAAACCACCGCAATCCATAGCATTCGTCCAGCATACAGTGACTGTTTTCTGTGCTCGCAGGTGATCCACTGCCGCTGGGCCATGCTCGGCGCGGCGGGCTGCATTGCCCCCGAGATCCTGGGCGCTGCCGGCGTGGTGCCCGCCGAGACCGCCATCCCCTGGTTCAAGGCTGGCGTGATCCCCCCTGCCGGCACCTACGACAACTACTGGGCTGACCCCTACACCATCTTCTTCGTGGAGATCGTGGCCATGCAGTTCGCTGAGCTGCGCCGCCTGCAGGACTTCAAGTACCCCGGCTCCATGGGCAAGCAGTACTTCCTGGGCCTGGAGTCCATCTTCCAGGGCTCGGGCGACCCCGCCTACCCCGGTAAGAGAGGGGCTCGTGTCTGGGTGGTCATAGGAATGGGGCCGCCTTCACAGCCTTGACCGTTTGGGCCTGCTCGGGCGACCCCGCCTACCCCGGTGAGCCCAATGGAGAGAGTGTGACCAGCTCACTCACGCCAGCCGTGCTACTCGTGATTTAGTACTGTACGACATTTTGGGCACTGGCACTGCCTGCCCTGCCCGTGCAGTTTCGGCCGGCGGCAGCAGAGAAAGCGTATTCTTCCTTGATAAATGGCCCTGATCGAGGGAATCGTGCGCTTGGACCCACTGTGCGGTGCAGTGAGATCTCTCGCGCTGTTGGCCCTGTGCAGGCGGCCCCTTCTTCAACCTGTTCAACCTGGGTGCCAAGCCCGAGGCCATGAAGGTGTACAAGAAGAAGGAGATCGAGAACGGCCGCCTGGTAAGCCTGGTAGAGGAAGCCTGGTATTGTAAGCCTGTCTGGTTGACGCGCTCGAAGACACGTACGAAGACATGCACTGTAAGGCTACACACGTGCCAGGCACACACGTAGGATGTGCACGGGAACTTTCAGGGAGAACTGACCCACTGTCCCGCTTCTTTCCTGCCCAGGCCATGATCGCCTGCTTTGGCTACGGCGCCCAGGCCACCATCACCCGGGAGGGCCCCTTCCAGAACCTGATGGACCACCTGGCTGACCCCGTGCACAACAACATCCTGACCAACTTCGGTGAGCGATTGGACAGGAGTGGTAGGGTCAAGGTAGATGCTGTCGTCCTCGATTGCCTGCTCTGTACGCTGTTTCAAGGATGTCTTCTGTTGCTGCAAGCGCATGACGGCGTTCTGACTGGTGTTTATGCGTGTCTTGCACCCCACAGGCAAGGTCTTCGGCGCCATCTAAGCGGCTTCACCCATGGAGCGCGCGGTGCTCCTTGTGCTGCGCCGTGGTGCCTGACTCGCAGCCTCGTGCTGTCACGCACGAGGCTATGCTGGCGGGATCGCTGCGACGCTGGCGGTGTCTTGTAGGATAGAACTACTGGTTTCCTCGGGTGGATGCCTGCCGGGGTCGTGTAAGGAGGTCAGGACGCTCCTCTCCGCTGGGTCTGCTGTGTGCAAACCCTGGGTGCCTCTGACCAGGAGGTGTGGCGGGACGCTGGCTGTCTTGCATGGGGCAGCTGGTGGTGTGGTGTACAGTTCACATGCGTTTTTGCCAGATTCTTGGCGAGGTGCCGCACGCGTCTCGACTCCTGCTTGGCTGGAGGTGGCGTCGGGAGGGCCGGAGCCCAGCCAGTACGACGGCGGAGGGGAGTTGGCGCGTGTTCTGTTCACAGTGCTGGTGCGGCTGTGCAGTGGTCAATGTGCGTGTTCACTCGATGCGTTGCAATGTGTTTGGCGCTGCCGGCGGCTGGCGTGGCACCCCGCTGCATGGCGCACCAAGGCTTGGCGTTTTCAGCGAACGCAAACTTGGTGCCCATTGTGTAAAACCAAGAGAAGAGACAAACACGAAATAGGGAGAGCGTGAAAAGGGTTGCGAGTGTTGTCGTGGTCCGGCCATGTAAGCAACACACACCTGTTATTGCTCGGCCCATTGCTGCCTAATGCTCCGCTGGGCGTGTTAGCCATTGGCGTCTTATAAGGTGGACCGCTTCGATTGGCAGCATGATGTATATCCCCCTTGCACGAACCCTAGCAGGAGTTTTCTATGACAAGAGAAACTGACGGACAGACAACAACCATCATCCTGCTCAGTCCTGCTTGAATGCGGATGAAGGCTGACACGTGGCTGTTGGTGCCGCCACGTGACCACACAGTAACAAAATGGTCCTAGCACGTGGCAGCCCAACACACCAGGTAACGACTGCAAGTGCAATGTTGTCACTGAATCCTCTTGTTGCATGCATGCTGTACGGCGCTACTGCGGCGTTTATAGAGTTCCAGGTCAGGTTGATTTCATTACATGGTACTCTTCCGGTCTGGTCCGGGCCGGCCGTACCACACCTACCACGAGAGCAGTCAGCCCTCCCGACGCAAAACGAGTCCAGCTGCTGTCAGGGCCCTGTGACGGCCGTGGAACCACGCTGCACCGCCCCGCCTGCACCACCGCACTCGCTGCCGCTGGCAGACATGACTGCAACGCTGCATGGAGGGCACATGCCTCGGCGTCCCAGGGCCATGATTGGATCACACGCTGTGGAAAGCACACGACTCAGCGTCCACAGCCACTTCTACAAAACGCGTGCCCTCGGCAGCACGCTGCCGCTCTCGCCCGCACTGCCGCAGGTCCCCTGCTCCCCTCCTTTCCACGCCCCCCCGCCCCCGCGTCCTGCGTCCCCACCCGTCCCGCCTCCTCTGCCCCCCTCGCCCGCCCCCAGCTCCGCCGCACGAGACCTGACCATTAACAGCACTTCGGTGCACCTTCAGCCCCTGGAGCTTATGAGTCATCACAGCACCTGGCAACTGCTTTGCCGTGCCTTGCCGCACACTGTCTCCGAACTGTGTGCCTGTACAACCATCAGGCTCAGTTTGCGTGCCCCCCGCACCGCATCCGCTACACGTCCTCCAGCACCCTCCGCCCCGCCAGCCCGCCACCCCCCGCCACCATCTGCGCACGCAGCTGCCTCGCCACCGCATCCACCGCCCGCTTAGCCACGTGCCCCGTGCGCTCCTTGGGCCCCACCGCCGCCGCCCCGCCGCCCGCCGCCGCCGCTCCGCCCGCGCCCGCCTCCCCCACCACCACCCCCGGTCGAGCCCAGGCCAGCTCGCGGTACCTGTCCAACACACGCACCAGGGCCCCGGGGTCCAGGGCGCCGTAGCGCTGGCGGCGCACCTCGGGGATGAGCACCTCGTCGATCTGCGGGTGGGGTGCACGACACATTGCAGCCCGTTTGAAACAAAGCCGTGGCGTTGTCTGACGCAACCTGGTACAACACATGTGCGAGGGCTCATGGCTGCACGACCTCTTGACGCACATGGGCTCTATGCCTGTGATCGGCCCCAACGTGCGACGACAGCAGCAGGCAGCACAACCAACAACGACGGGGCGATGGTCAAGACACGTGGCCTAACACACCCCCACCCCCACCTGCGACGACAGCAGCAGGCAGCACAACTGGCGCGGCTCCGCGAACTCGGACAGCAGGTTGGGCACCGGGTGGGAGGAGGTCCTTGGGGGGGGGAGGGGGTGGTAAACGCAAAGCGGCAAAGAGGAATTGGAAACAGTAGGCCTGTAGACGGCGAGGTTAGCGGCTGCAACGGAAAGCAGGATACGGCTAAATACTTACCACCGGGTGGGAGGAGGTCCTGGGGAAGGGAGAGATGGGAAACAAAGTACTAGTGGTGGGTTGTGTTGTGTTGTGTTCGGGTGGGGTGGGGTCGGGCACAGGGTGGGAGGCGGTCCCTGGGTACAAGGTAGGAGGTTGGGGTGGGGTGGGGTGCGATCAGGTTAAGGGGCAAACGACTGACGGCCCGCCAACATGGGGTGGGGTGGCGTGGGGGCGCAACGGTACATACGTTGGTAATCCCAGCTCGCCGTGCCGCCTGGCGCCGTGTGTGGTACCGGGGCAGCCTGCATGCGGTCTGTGTGGCGACTGCCAGGGCCGCTAAAGCTCTGGCCTCCCCTGCTCTGCCCTGCCCTGCTCTGCCCTGCCCCGCCCCGCGCTGCCCTGGCCTCCCCTGGCCTGGCCTATCCTGCCCTGCCCTTTCCTGCGCCCCATACCGTACTCACTTGGTGGCTAGGAAGCGGTCTATGGCGGTGACGTCGGACGCCAGGCGCTCTATGGCGAACAGGTTGAAGCCTTTGACCACCTGGGGGCACGTGTGGGGTCGAGGCACGTGTGGGTTGAAGCCTTTGACCACCTGGGGTGGGGGCACGTGTGGGGTCGGAGCACGTGTGGGTTGAAGCCTTTGACCACCTGGGGTGGGGGCACGTGTGGGGTCGAAGCACGTGTGGGTTGAAGCCTTTGACCACCTGGGGTGGGGGCACGTGTGGGTTAGGGGCACGTGTGGGTTGAAGCCTTTGACCACCTGGGGTGGGTGCACGTGTGGGGTCGGAGCACGTGGGGGTTGAAGCCTTTGACCACCTGGGGTGGGTGCACGTGTGGGCTAGGGGCACGTGTGGGTTGAAGCCTTTGACCACCTGGGGTGGGTGCACGTGTGGGGTCGGAGCACGTGTGGGTTGAAGCCTTTGACCACCTGGGGTGGGGGCACGTGTGGGCTAGGGGCACGTGTGGGTTGAAGCCTTTGACCACCTGGGGTGGGGCACGTGTGGGTTAGGGGCACGTGTGGGTTGAAGCCTTTGACCACCTGGGGGCACGTGTGGGGTCGAGGCACGTGTGGGTTGAAGCCTTTGACCACCTGGGGTGGGGGCACGTGTGGGGTCGGAGCACGTGTGGGTTGAAGCCTTTGACCACCTGGGGTGGGGGCACGTGTGGGGTCGGAGCACGTGTGGGTTGAAGCCTTTGACCACCTGGGGTGGGGGAACGTGTGGGTTAGGGGCACGTGTGGGTTGAAGCCTTTGACCACCTGGGGTGGGTGCACGTGTGGGGTCGGAGCACGTGGGGGTTGAAGCCTTTGACCACCTGGGGTGGGTGCACGTGTGGGCTAGGGGCACGTGTGGGTTGAAGCCTTTGACCACCTGGGGTGGGTGCACGTGTGGGGTCGGAGCACGTGTGGGTTGAAGCCTTTGACCACCTGGGGTGGGGGAACGTGTGGGTTAGGGGCACGTGTGGGTTGAAGCCTTTGACCACCTGGGGTGGGGGCACGTGTGGGTTAGGGGCACGTGTGGGTTGAAGCCTTTGACCACCTGGGGTGGGGGCACGTGTGGGGTCGAGGCACGTGTGGGTTGAAGCCTTTGACCACCTGGGGTGGGGGAACGTGTGGGGTCGGAGCACGTGGGGGTTGAAGCCTTTGACCACCTGGGGTGGGGCACGTGTGGGTTAGGGGCACGTGTGGGTTGAAGCCTTTGACCACCTGACGTGGTGAGGGGGGTTTAGGTTGGGGCGGGGACGGGGGGTTCGGGTTGGAGTGACGGTATGTGGGGGTTGGGTTGGTGTGCGATGCAGGTGGTGTGCGAGGGGTGCGGAGTGGGCTTTGACGGTAGGCATCGGCGCCAGCGGTCAGAGGGGGCAGGGCGGTTTCAGGGTTGCACTGCGCATCCGTGACGCAGGGCGAGGCGGACGAGGAACGGCGTGCAGTATGGACATACCTACTGTGCTAGCACGTGCTCCCCTGCCGCTGCCCAGTCGTCCCTTGCTGCCCTTTCATCTCAGCCGTGGCCAGCCTGCGGCCGTCCACGCTGCCGCCGCTCGGTCGCTGCCATACACTCCGTGCTATCCTCCACCGGTCACCTAACCCCCTGTCCCATTGGTATCCTCAACATGATTTCAAGAGCGTCACGAAGGCCGACCCCGCCCATCCGTCCCTTTCCGCCCTGTCCTTTCATGTCCTCCACATCCTATCCATCGGTGCCCCCCCCCCCCTCTTCGCGCCCGGCTGCTTTGCTACCTACGGCCAGACCCCCGCTCCCCCACCCTTGCGTAATGCGTTTCCTATGCCTCCCGTTACCACCAACTCGCTTTGTTCCCCCCTTGCACTGCAGTGTCTCCAACTTTTATCGCGACATGTACAGCTAGTTCAGTATGGTTTTACTGAGTAACTTCTTTCCCCCTTGCAGGTCCTCACGTCTTCCAGCAGCGTCATGATTGCTGACCCTGCGGCTCGCACCTCCATGACCCCTTTACCCCCCCGCCCCTCCCCTCCCCTTTTACATCCCCCGCCCCTCCCCTCCCTTCACATCCCCCGCCCCTCCCCCCACTTTGCAAGCTCTCACGTCTTTGAGCAGCGTCATGAAGGCTGACCCCGCAGCCCGCACCACCGCCCGCGTGAGGTACAGGTAGGAGGAGCGGGGCAGCAGCGAGGAGGCGGCCTCAAGCACGTCCTGGGGTGTGTGGGTTAGGGGGTGATGCATGCGTGTGGGTTAAGGTGTGTACTATGTGGAGAGGTGCGTAGGAGGGCAGCAGCGAAGAGGCGGCCTCATGCACGTCCTGGGGTGTGTGGGTTAGGGGTGTGTCACGTCGTGGGTCAAGGTATGTGCACTTGCAAGACAACAGAGCAACAGCGAGACGGCGGCCTCCAGCACGAGACCAGGGCGTGTACAGTAGGGCGTGTGTTTAGGCGCACACCAGGTGAGAGGGTGCACGGCTAAGCAGCAGCGAGGAGACAGCCTCCAGAACATGCTGGGGGTGGGTTAGGGTAGAACTGGCAGCATTTGGATATCAGCGCATGACCATTGGACCGCAGCACAGTACCCTTGCGTGCATGAGACCGTGAGTGCACGACACACTTCACAGTGCTTGCTGTTCAGCAGCACGCACCTTGAGCAGGGCGATGAGCTCCGCCACGTGCGGCGAGGGGCCGGGCGGCAGCGGCCCCGGCGGCGCCCACTGCACACACCGCGCGCCGCCCTCCACCACCAGCACCTCAACCCGGGAGGCGATCAGGGACAGCAGCCCGCGTTCGGCGGCGTCCTGGGGGAGCAGGACAATTAGTACACAATGGTTTTGGTACTTCATTCATTCATCAGAGGTACAAAGTTTGATACTTGTGTATCAAACACAGCAGCCCGCGCTCGGCTGCGGCACGAACGCAGTGCAGTGCAGTGCAGTTTAGGCGGTCTGCTTGACAACAGCACGGTGCACTACGCGTACATGTGTCGAAGTCAACGTGTGTTCAGCAGGGTCAAAACGTTTCGAAGTCAACAGGCCGAACAACGCCAAGCACACACGGCAGCCCTCCTGGGCTGTGGAACGAGTGTGCAGCTGCGCCAGCGGCTAGCAGGTCTGTGAATTTAGACCGCGGATGCGCAAAGCCCTTGCAATGCGGTTGCAATGCTGCGAGTGCTACCCACCTGGACACCCCTCAGCGCCGCCAGCACTGCGCTCCCGCCCGCACTCAGCCCGCCGCCTAGCCCACCGCCGCCAACCGCAGGCGGCTGCGCCGCCATGGGCGAGGCGCCCGCCGCCGCCCCTGCCGCCGCCGCCCCCGCTGGCGGTTGGCCGTTGGGGGGCGCGGCCGCGGCGCTGGCGGCTCCGGAACCGGCGGCTGCCGCTGCCGCGGCGGCCATGGCCCCTAACGGCCGCACCTGCGGGTGTCGGGCACGCGGCCCGGAACGCACACCTTGACGCAGTGTATGTGCCAGTCTTTAATAAGCAGCCGTACCGTTGTCGGGCGCTGTACGGCAGTTGACCCTGCTGCATACCGGCACGCAGGCTGCGTGCTCGCCACCCGAGGAACCTGCCCGAGCAGCATGGCGGCCCCCTCTTCAGTGGCAGTGCACAGAAGCGCTAACACTGACCGTGCCGTGCCGTGCCGTGCCGTGCACAGCTTTTCCTTCGCACACACGCACCCCCACGCGCAGCGCACCCGCGCACCCCCGCACGTGCAGCATAGTCCACCCCTGGCAGTGCTTTGAAACGTTCCATGGGCTGCCATCATCTGCTTTGCGGCACACACATGCAGGATGCGTCACCCACGCAAGCCGCACCTGCAGCAGCGTCCACTCCTCCAGGGCCCCCATGGCGCACGCCAGCGCCCACGCGTTGGCCACCGCCCGCATCACGTCCGACAGCACACGACGGAAGCCCTCCGAGGCAGCAGCAGCAACAGCAGACGACGCAGAGGAGGTGGGGGTGGAGGTGGTGGTGGAGGCAGGGGCCGGCGGCTGGCCGGGCGGTACGGCAGTGCTGGTGGCTGTGGGCAGCTGCGGCGGCGGCAGCGCTGCGCCGGCGGCCAGGAGGCGGGAGGTGTGGTCGGAGAGGGCGTTGATGACAGTCTGGGGTGGGGGAGGGGGGAAAAAGTTACTAAGTAAAACGATACTGAAATAGCTGTACATGGGGGTCGGCAAGTGGATGGAGCATGTGGGGTCTGGGGTGGTGGCCACGGTGTGGCCCAGGGGAACTCCCTCGTTCAATAAGACGGGTGCGTAGTCATGATGGTGATTGTTGGCCAAGAAGATATGCTGTCAACACGGCACGGGGCGAGGACCCGAACATAATGTTCCACTGGGGTTTTGTCTTCCAGCTTCCCTTCGTCGTGCGCCCCCCTTGGCCATGAGCCGGTCCCGCCCTTGGCCCCATACCCACACCGTTCCGTTTTGCCCCGCCCCCGCCCTCCCTCTGCCCTCGTCCTCTGCAGGCCGGCTGTTTCCGAATCAGTTGCTTTGCCGCTTTGCGTTTACCCCCTCCCACTGCGGGCAACCCCTCCGCCCCCCACCCCTCTGCACCTTGATCATGAGGCGGTCCCGCCCTCGGCCGCGATCACCCACGCATCCCAGCCGCCTCTTTCGCCCCCCCCCCCAACACACACCCACACCAACACCCACACACATACTCGCACCTTGGTCATGAGGCGGTCCCGGGCGCGTGTGACCACCGGTAGCAGCTCCCAGGGGCTCATCAGACCCTGACACGGAAAACAAGGGGATAAGGAACTTACATAACGGCGTCACGACGGCGCGAATTTCATTGTGCTGCAATGCACCGCCCGCAGGGTGGCGGACGCGCACTAATACACAGCCCCGCCCCCCGCCCCTTAATACACATGCCCACCTGCAGATACGCTATGAGGTCTGCCACGAAGCTGCGCACCGCCCGCAGGGTGGCGGGCACGCAGGGGGTGAAGGGCGCGGAGAAGGGCACGGAGGGCCACGGCCGCGGCCGGCCGCCTGCAGGACGGGAGAAGGGGGAGGCGGAGATCGGGGCGAGACGAGGTCGTGCGGGCACGCAGGAACAGGGCAATTTATTATCAATAATAAACCGGCTGAAGAGTATTCACAAATTGATTTTTACAAGTTCTTAGCTGCAAAAGCGTGGCTCGGTCGTGTGGGCCACGTGATGAGCAGGTGAGACAACCAACGACGCGGTCGTACCCATGACCTGATCCCGTTCACAACCCACAGCCGCCGCCGCCTGCCCCTGCTCCTGTCTGTCAAGCCACCCAAGCAGCCCCCGCAGTGAGCATCCATTCTTACGCACACCGCCTTTGCTGGTCCCTTGTCCCTGCTGCTGCCCTGCCGCCCCTCCAGCAACCCCGGCAGCCCCTAGCATAAGCATAAGCCTGCTAGGTGACCCCCCTCAATATTATTATTAAAAGCAACCACTCCCACCTTCGCTGGCCGCCTGCCCCTGTCCCTGCACCTGCCCCTCCAGCCACCCCGGCAGCCCTAGCGTGCCGCACAGCTCCCCTGCCGCCGCCTCCGTGTCTACCCGTACAGCGCCCAGGCGGTCCTCCGACAGGGCGCGGCCCAGCCGAAGGGCCACGCCGGCGGTGAGCAGCTCAATGTACCGCGAGCGGGCGGACGCCAGCAGACCCTGCGGAAGCATACGAGGATTGAACGAAAATTTGAGCGTAAATGCACATATTGATTGACCGCGTTCCTGGTGCGTAAGGCGCAGCGCCACGCTGGCCGTCAGCAGTGCCACGTGCCGGCGCGTACGTACAGTGACGCCCTCACCGTTATGGGCGCCGTGGCGAAGCCCCTCGCCGCCAGCGCAGCACACACCAGCAGCAGAAAGTCCTGCGGGTGAGCATGTGGGCAGCAGCAGAAGACGCTGAGGAGGTGGACCTTGGTGCGGAAATGATGCAGGCTGCCGAGATGACAACCAGGTGTGCCGGATGTGTGTATTAGCGGGCCTGTGTGTATTAGCGGTGCCGTACCTTCACCAGCAGCATGCCGGCCGCCGCCACGACCTCCGGCCCCGTTTCTCAGGTTTCCAGGTGTGTACTAGAGGTGCCTGTGTGTGTTAGCGGTGCCTGTGTGCGGGTGTCGCACCTTGAGCAGCAGCATGACGGCTGCCGGCGCCCCCGCCCCCAGCGCCTGGTCCAGCGCGCGCTCTAGCACCCCCCGCAGGCTGTGCGTATTAGCGTGCATGTGTGTATTAGCGGTGCGAGTGTCGCACCTTGAGCAGCAGCATGACGGCGGCCGGCGCCCCCGCCCCCAGCGCCTGATCCAGCGCGCGCTCCAGCACCCCCCTTAGGCTGCCTGCCGCCGCCTCCCACAGCAGTGCGGCGCTGTCGCCCGACAGCACCTCGGGTGCCGCATTGCGAACAGCGTCTTCAACCACGAACGAGCCGGTGATCTGGGGTTGGGGCGTTATGGTTAGGCGAGTATATATTGCATTTACTGTTCAGTACATGATAACATACGCATGATGTCAATATAGGTGGTTTTAGAAGGTGAGCACAACGCATGTATAAGGTAATTCGTAGGTGCTTTTGATACCGGTACACTACTTTTTATCTATTTTGTCGGTTATTTGAAATTCACTGCCGGCACACACCCCATCCCACTTTCCTCGCTCCACGGTTACCCACCGGGCCCCACCGCGGGCACCCCTCACCTGCGACAGGTACGCCTGGTATGCCTCGAGAAAGGCTGCCGGCGGCGCCAGGTCGGCCGTGATCTGCAGGCGGCGCTGCGCCAGATAGTAGGAGCGCAGGCGGGGCAGCCGGCCTAGGCAGCCGTGGATGTGCACGCACCTGCAGGCAAGGGCGGTGTTCTTTACCATATTACAGTATACCATATTATAGTTTATACATAATGTGCTATGTAGTACGGAAGGGGGCCACAGGTGGCCCAGGCAGCCATGGATGTGCACGCACCTGCAGGCAAGGGCGACGGGGTATTTGTTATTTATCACATTGTGTTATGTGTAGTGTGTATATGTACCAGTCTAATGTCTATGTGTAGCGTGTATGTACGGTGTGCTATTTAGTACGGATGAATGGGCCCAGGCGGCCCAGGCAGCCGTGGATGTGCAGGCACCTGCGGGCACAGGGGGGCGGGGTGAATAAGGTAGGATAGCACACTATCCATGTGTTGTGTGCTGTAGTGTACGGATGAGGGCCACAGTGTACGAATAAGGGCAGCCGTGGATGTGCATGCAGCTGCGTGGGCGACGAGGATGTGGGGCGCGGAGAAAGCTAGGCGGACAGAGTTTTCTGTGTGCCAGCATCTACACCCCTGGTCCGAGCAGTAACACACACACCTACCCTGCCAACCCCCATCCCCCGCCACCCACCACCCACATGTCCCACCATCACCACCACCTGCGTAGCCCCGTCATGTCCACCCCTGCTTCACACACTGCAGCCCCCCCCCTTGCCTAACCCCCCACCTATCCCCTCCCCCACCTGTGCAGCCCCGTCATGTCCACCCCGTGCATGAGCGGCACCGTGAGCTCCGTGATGGGGCAGGGGGGGACCAGGGCCAGGGCGGAGGAGGGGGAGGAGGCGGCGGAGCGGTGGCGGGACAGCAGATCGCGGGCGGCCTGGGGGGTAGCACAGGGGAGAAGTACACAAGAATAGGAAACCCCAGGAAGTAAAAATAGTAGTAATGCGTGCAGGAAATGGAAGGGTAGGGCAAAAGACGTGGTGTTAGGGGACAGCGGCTCGAAGGCACCTGGGGGTGAGGAGGTTGGGGGGGTGGGGGGTTACGGGAATCAAGGGAGGGGAGGGGCTGGCGAGAGAGAAGCATGGCCCTAGCATACAGGGACCTTGTTCTTGGGTAATAATGAGCTTGGATAGAGAGCGCGCTGGGTGTTGCACCCAAGTGGGTGCTTGGGGTTGGGCAGCGGGGCGGGTTGGTCAACGTGGGTTAGGGGCTGCGCACCCCAACACGGCGGTGTAGGTGGGCAGGGGCAGGGGTAGGGGCAAGGGTTGGGCTTACAACACACTGCGTTAACCCACCTGCAGCGGGTCCCCCGGGTGCAGGGTGGCCAGGTCGGGCGGGGGCCCGGGGCCGGGGGGCGGCGGGCCGGCGGCCTTGGACCTGGCCGCAGGGGGCGTGGGTGTGTACGAAAGCAGTTGCGGGGTCACAGTAGCATATTACAAAGAATTACTACCGGTAGTAATGATTACAGATTCGAAGCAAGTAGCAAGTCGAGCGACTAGTGACTAGCATCGAAGCAGGCTGCGGGTGGCTGCTGCAGAAGCAGGGGGTATGGGTGTGGGTGTGTGGCAGCTTGTTGGCATTGTACAGGACGCAAGGGGCGGAGACACAGCACCGAGACGCTGGGTGCCGGCAGAAGAATCCTTGGGCCTGTCCGTACAGTGCAGGCCCCAGGTACAGAGGAGAGCGCGCGGTGCACTACACACTGCCATGCTACCCACGTGGCCCCCCGGTGTATCCCCTGCAGCTGAGAACACAACTACCCGTGTACCCAACATACCCGTGTGCCCTTCCGGTACCCTGCCCGGTACCCCTCCCACAGCCACCAACCCACCTCCTCCCCGCCGCCGCCGTGCCCCTCCCCGCCCCGCCGCCTCCGCCCCGCCCCCGAAACACCCCTCCCCTGCCCCCACCCCGCCTCCGCCTGCCCCCTGCCCCCCTGCTGCCCCTCCGCCTCCCGCTCCCCCTCCCGCTCCGCCCGCCTCCTTTGCCAGCTCCTTTCTGAACGCCGCGCCCACCACCACGCGCTCCGCGGTGGCGGCGGCGTCGCGAGCGAGGATCAGCGAGGCGGCGACGGCCCTTCGCTCGCCGCCCAGCGCGTCGTCGACGTTTCGCTCGATGGCGGCGACGCGGATGGCGCGGAGGCCGATAGCCCGGGACTCGCTGCGCACCGCAACCTGTGGTGCGATTTGGGGAAACATAACTGAAACATTTAGCCTTTCGGGGTGGTGGACGGACAATGCGTGGCTGCAACAGGTAAGGACAAAGAAGGCTGCGCACCGCGACCTGTGCTGTGATATGGGGCAAAAAGGCAAAATAGCATTATGCACATTTAAATGGACACTGTCGGGAAAGGAACAGACATGTCATTGCTGCGCGGAGGCCGATGGCCCGGGACGCGCTGCGCACAGCAACCTGTGGTGCACAAGCAACACAAGCACGCGGAACGGTATGTCTATGCTGGTCGCAACGTCGTGCCTTGTCAATGTCGGCACACGTTTCTGCTGTCCCTGTCCCTGAAACCAAACTCAACAGATGTGCTGGACGAGTCGAGCCATCGTAGAGACACAGACTAAGCCACCCACCTAATCGAGTCATGTGTATTACCCACCCGCCCTGCTACCCAACCCCTCACCAGCCAGTTGTTGAACTCCCCCAGCGCGTAGTACTCTATAGCGGCCTCCAGGTCGGACACAAGGCCCTGTACGGCATTGTGCACACCACGGTACGGCAAGTTGTTTCGTACGGTTGAACCCTGCCAAAACAGGTCTGCTGGCGCACCGCTCCCCCTACCGCGCAGCCGTCTCCAGGTCAGACACGAGGCCCCGTACGGCACGTCACGGTACAACATGCCCCAGCCCGCTGCAGGGCGAGCGAAGCTGCCGTATTCCGCCCGGGCTGCCGTACCTGTGCCTGTGCAGTGCCCCTGGCCTGCGCCACACGGCCACGCGCCTCTGCAGGCAGGAGGCCCCGCAGCCACAGCGCTCCCTACCCACAGCCCACCCACAACAGGATGCAGGAGGGCTCCGCACTCCAACCGCTGCGTGCTTGGTGGATATAACTGCTGCTGGGCACACCCTGGGCCTCATACGTCACAGGTGCCCCGTTGGGCTGCATACCACACGAGCGCCACCACACGTGCACGCCGCCCACCTGCAGGAAGCCCCTCAGCCGCACCACGCCCGCCTGGGCCTTGGCAGCGGCAGCACCGCCGCCGCCTCCGCCTCCGCCGTCCCCAGGCACCCCCGGCTGCTGGCCTGACAGCAGCTCCAGGGCCGGCGCTGTGCTCGAAATGGTGTGGTGTGGGGAAGCAGTCAGCGCACAAGGTCAGGCAGAGGCTTAGGCAGAATCGCTCCGCTGCCCGGTTTAAGCATGGTGCGTGGTCACACGTAAGACACATGGCGCGCGTTACACATCACACACGCCCCCCCCCCACGCCACACGCCACACCACACACACACACACACCTAGGCTTGTGCCGGCGTTTTTGGGCCGTCTCTCTGCTTGCTCGGTGGAATGCTGCGAGTCGGAGGGGTGTGGCCTGCTGGGCGTGCGTGCTTGTGCTCTTTTCGGGCTTTGGGCTCTCTGGTGGGGGGTGGGGGGTACCGGGTTGGGGGTGCAGGGTGGGTGCTGCTGCTCGGCAGCTGGCTGCGGCGCGTTTCTGGGGTCTGGGCTGGGGGAGCAGGGGCTCGTGGGTTAGGGGCGCTGGGTGGGGGCTCTTTGCCTGGGGGGGCCGTCGGGCTTGCTGTTCGCGTGGCGCCGCTAATGTGCTTTTGACCCCGGCAGGAGGTCGGGCGGCTTGCCTGGGCCTAGGGCGTTTCCCGCGTGGCTGTCCGTTTCCTTGTTCTTGCTCCGTCCAGGCTTGTGCCCTGGGTGCGGTGCGCTCGCGTGTGCGTGTGGCCTCGCCTGTGCCGTCTTTCGGGTGGCTCTTCACCCTTGCGAGGGGGGTGTGCCTAGGGGGCGTGCCCTTATTTTGGGGGCCGCTCGCTTGCCTTGAGGACCCTTACAGGGCCTCCGTGCTGTGAGCCGGCTCTGCGGAGCGGCGTAGCAGTGTAACAACCGTACGACACACACACAGACAGCCCCCTCCCCCCAGCCGCTCACTCAGGTCCTGCTGCCGCACAGACTCCAGCAGCTGCAGTGCGTAACAAACAATCGTAACACACACATACCTCCCCAAGACCCATCCCCAGCCGCTCACCCAGGTCCTGCTGCCGCACGGACTCCAGCAGCTGCAGTGCGGCAAACAGCCGCCGCTGCTCCGCCAGCGCAGCAACCTGGAGGCGTGGTGGGGTGGCCCGTGGGTCGTTCAGCAGACACACATATTAATAATATCGTCACAGCTTTGGTATTAGACTGGTAAATATTACTAATAACACATACCGGTAATATAAAATATTACATTGAGGCCAGAGCAGCAATCTGAAGGTGTGGTGGGGTGGCCCGTGGGTCCTTCAGTGGATGTCAAGGCAAGGGGCGAACGCGGCACCCTGCGCCAACTTGGTACGGTGAACCGTGGCCCGCCGGCGGACATCAAGGCAGGGGGTTAATATGGAAGGATGCACACAGATGCGCCCAACTTCAAACGCACCCACCCACCACACTCGCCACCATGGAATTGTCCCCGCCCCCTCCCCTGACGGGACGGGCTGGGTTTATTACTCATCCGCGTCATCATCGACCATGTCAATCGACAGACTGCCTTTAGCGTCCTACCGCTTAACCCTACCCAACCCCCGCCCTCCCTCCACCCCACCTGGCAGCACCTCGCCAGCAGCCTCCGCAGCTGCCGTACCGCCGCCAGCCCCGCCGCCAGGTGCTGCTGGCCCGACAGCAGCCGCTGCAGCTCGCGGGCCGTGGCGCTGAGCGACAGGCCGGCGCGCTGCGTGGGGTCCAGGAGGGCGGGCACACAAATGACATGCGTGTCATAGGTTGTGTGTTAGTTGTGTACGCACAAAAGCGTGTGCTGGCCCAGGCCAGCAGCCGCTGCAGCTCGCGAGCCGTGGCGCGGAGGAACAGGCCGGCGCGCTGTGCGGAGGCATAAGGGCGGACCGTCACACATGCAGTGCAGCACGTGGGCGTGTCACACCGGTGCAGGGTGCAGCGGGGACGTGCTGTTGGCAGCAAGCAGTTTAGCTTTGTGGAACCGGATACAGGCGCCGACAGGCCCGCGCGCTGTCGCAAGGGGGCAATGCATGCCGGGGGCAGAGGTAGAGCAAATGTATTACACATGCCTAATATTTGGGGGTTCCACATGCCGCTCGAACGGCCAG